>CAJPEV010005142.1:0-16788 GCA_905338385.1 Darwinula stevensoni
ATCAGGTACTTCTTTGCCAAGTTTAAACTTTCTAGCACCCTATGTTTTGCTGGATCAGAAAATTCATGAAAATTTGGAAAATATGTGCCCTCGGGCGTTTTAACCGAAAAGTACCATTTTTATCGAAATCAAACCTTAGTGAACAGCATGCCCACAAAGTTTCAATATTATACGTTTGCCCTTTTCGCTGTTGAAAAATCATTTTTGGAAAAGCCGACCCACCCCTAAGTTATGCCCGGAGGGGATGCACCAGGAAAGCTGAATACTCCCTCAACTCAATAATATCACGTCACTTATACGTGTGTCAAGTTTCACCTTTCTATTTCTGTCTAATTCGCTACGACAATTTTTTTTTAAACATCGCCCCTCGTGAACTTTTCCCCCGGGGGATGTATAAAGACTTAACATTTTCTTTAACTCCTTATCATGGTAGTCACATTCATGCAAAGTTCCAGTTATCCATGTCCAGGAAAATCGCGAGAAAGTTATTGGGAGGAGGTTCGGCCTTGCATCAGACCGTTTTCCTTCGAAGAATCGCGCTCCTCCTACTTGAACAGTTTCCCCACTTGGTGAAGATGGGCGAAAATCCAATTGAATGACAAATAAATACTCATTTTGATGCTCGTAGAATCTGTTTCTATTGAGGAAGGAATTTTGTAACTTGCTCTGTTCTAAAAACAGGAGATTATAAAATACAATGCGAGATAGTACTGTGAAATTGCTTGTGAAAATATTCAGTAGAAAGCCTCCGCACGTGCGGATGCCTTCGAAATTTCCTCAGGTGATTCAAAACTCGCAAATTTGTTTCCTGACTTCTCTTTTGTGGTCCCAAAACGCCAAACTTGAGCGGGCGAAGAATCACCCAAAATATTTATAAGCTCTTATGTCCTCCTCCATCTCATAACGGAACGTGACATCCCTTCGCCCTGAAATGGGAGTGGACGGCGAGGAAGGAGTGGACCCCTATGCAATATCAGATGACGAGGATTTGGACCAACACGATGAAGTCGATGACATCCCTCTCGCGGATCAAGCTATATGCCAAGTGCAATGATGATGAAGACGGAAAGTTGCAGACATACTACCGGCGTCAGGAAATCCAGACACAACCACAGTATTTTCCTTTTCATCTCAAACGTTCAACCGTAAGATCATTGCATTATCTCACAATCCCTCATGAATGATATCAGCCTCTTAATGGAAGCCAAATACTTCGGGGGCCTCGTAAGATCCAATGTGGGCTCTACGTATACGGATGGGCAAAGTGCTATGCATTTTCCACAGACAAGTGACGCCGGAGTATTTTAAGGGATGTGTGTATTTCATTTGAATTTAAAATTTATTCATGAGGAACATTATAAGAATTGAGTCATAATTCTGTTCAGTCGGCTGTCATTATTGAAATATTTTGAAGAACGAATTCATGCCTGGAACATGCATAATATACTGTACTTCGACGGACGGTAGTCCATGTCCTCAGTGTCATATTGGACCGCAAACATTATTTTAGAAAGCATTCTGGAAGTTTGATCACCATCATGTTGATCAAACAATATATCGTTTGCAGACCTTTCGCCCCTATAAACATTATTATCAGCAAACATGAGAGTTTTATGATATGTGACCAAAAAAATAAAAACGCGGATGTGCGACCCTGATTCAAGATCTTTTAATCTCTGTAAACATACTGGAGCCATCACCTAGGATAATGAAAGACTCCATTGTATTCATACTAACCACTAAGCACACAATTAATGTACACCGACACCGTACGAACTTAGCTACCGTTTGGAAGGAAAATATGGCCAATAATTTTTCAATTTTTTACTTCCATTTTTTATTCATTTATTTACCGAACCTCATGATACACAGAAGCAGCGTTCGGTGACCGATGCTGAAATACGAATGAATATTTAAATTTTATTTTAATTTTGATTGCAAACCATGGATGAGACGGGATTCTGAGATGAAGTGACAGGTGGAGAGGACCAAGCTGGAGATAATTCCTTTCGTATATGCTAGAAGCAAATGCAAAGTTCACTGGTAAAATATTCCAGAAATTATACCCGTACCGACTTTAAAGAAGTTGTTCAAACAAAGAAACGAATATCGAAAATAATAAATGCTTCCAATTAATTCCACTTGTAATACATAATGTAGGAGATTAAGAAATTACTTTGTTTGACTTCTCAATTGTTGTCGACAAGTAAATATAATTTTCAAAGTGAATTTTGAATTGAATGTTTCACAAGTGCAATGGCATCTCGAACGTCTGACAACGTCAAACAAGGAAAAATATTAATCCCGTTTTTGTTGCCGCNGCTGTTCTGCATCCAGGCGTAGTACGAAATTAAATCAGAGCCGTGTCCAGGAACTGCGTTGCATTCAAGCAATATTGATTGAGAGGGAAAGTCATCCATCAACTTCTCTCGGATTTCCTTCAAAAAATATTTTGAAAATTTGACATTTGACATTTGAGCTGAGTGCTTCACCAGTCACGTTCTTGCCATGTTACAGCTCTCCATGGGTCTCCGTTTGATTGAAGCAAAGAGAACTATTTGAAAATATGTTCCCCAAAAAGGTGTGTCCCTATGGCGTGTTTCAACAAAGTGGAATTTTTCCTGAACTCAGCGTGTGAATAACTATCATACTTATGTCAGTCAGTCAGTCACGATCATCTATATATAATTTGAAAGTAGAAATGTTTCTTTACTCAGCTATTCATCAGGTACTTCTTTGCCAAGTTTAAACTTTCTAGCACCCTCTGTTTTGCTGGATCAGAAAATTTATGAAAATTTGCAAAATATCTGCCCTCGGGCGTTATAACCGAAAAGTACCATTTTTATCGAAATCAAACCTTAGTGAACAGCATGCCCACAAAGTTTCAATATTCTACGTTTGCCCTTTTCGCTGGTGAAAAATCATGTTTGGAAAAGCTGACCCACCCAAAAGTTATGCCCAGAGGGGATGCATCATGAAAGCTGAATACTCCCTCAACTCAATAATATCACGTCACTTATATGTGTGCCAAGTTTCACCTTTCTATTTCTGTCTAATTCGCTACAACAATTTTTTTTAAACATCGCCCATCGTGAACTTTTCCCCCGGGGGATGTATAAAGACTTAACATTTTCTTTATCTCCTTATCATGGTAGTCACATTCATGCAAAGTTCCAGCTTTCCATATCCATCGGTTTAACTAATGCAAAAAAATTATGTGACAACATCTCCATTTGAAATTCATGCCCCCAGGGGCATTTCATTCCAAAGTCTGAATTTTTCTGCACGCAGCATCCCAGTAGGTAATTATGTACCAAGCTTCATCTTTCCACACTAGCTCAAAACACCACGACAAAAAATTACTTGAAAACGTCGGCCCCCAAAAATATGCCCCAGGGGCATGGATATAAAATTTTGCATTTTTCCTGAACTCAAGATGTCGGTAGGCACGTCCATGCCACGTTTCAGCTTTCCATGTCTCTCCGTTTTATTCAATCAACGGGACATGGAAGGCAAGAGAAGCCAAAAAAAGTGGCAAAGAATGGCCGGAAATCGAACCCTGGTCTCACGAATATCGGTCCGATGTGCTACCACTCCACCACCTAATCGAAGAAATACATTCGTACCTTTCGATGACATCCTTATCCATCACGATATATATTTTAAAAAAACTTCTCCCCCCAAAATGTGTACCCCCAGGGCATGAACCTCCAAAGTCTGATTTTTTCTGAACTCTGCACCCCAAAAGGTACATGTGTACCAAGTTTCAGATTTCTAACTCTTTTGGAACATGGTTAGAATTAGCGTCAGTCAGTCATTCACGATCGTCTATATATATTACATTTTGCTCAAAATATGTCTGGAAAAACTCAATCGCAAAATCAAATCTTTTTCTACCACTTACCTCATTCAACTGGCTTAGTTATTATCCGTCTGAAAGAACTACGAAGGTATGAATAATGAGGTACTCCTGCTATTTCTTGATTTTTTTTAATTTTACACAAATTTCAATCTATTGGTCCTTTTTCAGTATACACTACATATTCGCGTTTGACTGTAGGAAAATGCCGTATTTTACACCGTTTCACTTCATGAAGTGCACTTGTGCTAACGCACATACTGGATTCAAAGTAGTTATAGATTCATGTTTTCTTTGGGATCGTATTGTGAACTGCACGTACATTTCTGATATGTCTCACACAGGCTCGTTCAAATGATCTGGTGTGGTACCTTTTTCATTTGAGGAATTCTTTGCAAAGAAAGATGCTTTACTTTTCTTTATTCCTTGCATTACGTATTTATATTGTATACCATTTGAGGGAAACATATTTGATTATCCATGTGATTGAAATAAACTGAGATTTCCGTATGCAAAGAATCCAGGAGTAGTCGAATCCCTACTTGTGTAGGAGTAGCAATGCTTTTTTTGGTTTTCCTCTGTAACGTCCACGGGGAGCAGCGGGTCGGATTGATGGATCCGTAAAATAAGTTGTAAGGAAAACTTTAAATTTGACACCAACCCTGATGCGCCTCGATTCCACTTCAATTTGTTCCACTTTAAGGAAACAGGTTCAAGCTAATTCAAATTCGAGTGGAAGTAAGTTACACAGCTTCCACAAAGGAAATAAAAAGTTCATTATGAAAATCATATTTAGCAAAGAAAATGAAACAAGAAAGAAATAATGAAAGTAAAGGAATACTGAAACTAACTGAAAAAACGGTGACAATTACCTTTAAAAAAAACATAATTCATCATTTTGACAAGACAACCGGTCAGACTCCTTTTGAACCCAGTGTAACTACCTTCAAAGAAAGTTCATTGAGTGAAGTTCGAATTCAAAATTCTCAACCCCTTGTGTACCTTTAGAAAAAGTTCGGCTTAACACAACAAGAAGATCGAAGGATGAGGTTGTCAGATTGCAACATACACAATCCCAAGAAATGGCCAAAGTACCCCGGTCAAATCGGTACTGATGTTAGTTCTGATCTTCTGCTCTCACGTCAACTCCTGAGTAAGGGATCGAGGCAGGAATCTTCATAGGAAAATCCAGTTGATTGGTGATTGAGTTTGGAAGAAGGGATCTCATTGGATGGACATTGAGCTCCCTTCAACACAATGGAGTTATGATTCTCAGGTCTTGCTTGTGTTATACATCCACGGGGCAGATAGTCTGAGATCCTGCATTCTTCCAATAATGTATTCTCTCCCATGGGTAGTCTGACCCCAAACATCGGGTCCATGTCTAACCCCACAGTCAATTGGTGCTAAGTGATCTTATTCAACTTCTTCTTCGCCCTGGCTGTTCACTGCTACACGGGCCGTTGCGCGATGGTCACACACGTTACACCTCGCTTCTTGGATATGTGATTCGAACTCCTTTTGGTCTTACTGAAATTACTAAAATAATGTCACGAAACCATTGAAATGTGCAAAATCTTCTCAGGATTTGGTCTTGTTTGAACATAAAAGGGAAACATGACCTCCTCTGCATATCCTTCATCAAAAGAAACATTTTCGAGAATTCAGTCTTGCGTACGCTAGCCAAATTTCGCTCGCGGGATAATTAGAATTGCATTCGTCCGTCATCCGCCTGACTCGAAACTACGGTTGCGGGTAAAACATAAAAGGTACGCCAAGAACGTCCTCTGGGGAGATCACTTTCCTGTTACACACCGACTAGGGCTAAGTTGAGGGTTCCCTATAACTTCGCCGAGTGAAAACTCGCCGAAATCAATTTGTCGAATACAACTTGCCGAAAGTTCAATTCGTCGAATGACGATTCGTCGACCTATAATTTGCCGATTACTTAACTTGTCGAATCAAAATTCGCCGACTTATAATTCACCTATAGCTCAGCTTCGAGATTTCGAGTCCAACTACATTGGAAATGCTGGAAGAGGTGGTCGTTGCCGCCAGCCTCTGTTTCCCCCTTCGTTGTGATCGCAGTGCCAGCGTACCGTTGCTGGCCACCCCAGAGTGGAGTACTCCCCCTCCCCTTCAGCGGCTCGGTGAACAATGCCCGTCATTCGGTGCGAGCCGTGGCTCTAAAGCTTAAACGGGAAGAAGCTTCTGTAGCAGCTCTATCGGAGCTGGGGCTGGGTATCAGCTTCCAATGCCCCGAAAGAAATATGGTAGGGTGAACGGCAGAGTGAACATTGTCGTTTCTGGGTACAAGGGTGCCGAATTTACCAAGAACTTCATGAGAATTGCTCATTATTATTATTTTTACATATATTTATGTTAAACAAAATGACTAAAAGAAAAGAGTTGAATGGCTTCAATGCTTATTGTCACCTCATCCTTAGTAACATGTAAATCTATCATTCTTCCTTATTTGAAACATTTCAGGTGTTGACAAATTCGGCTACCATGTACCAGGTAAAAATCGTTTGCAATGTTTCATTACCTAAGCCAATTGAATATCTGGAGAGTACTATTCAAGGAATTAAGCTTCCGAGTTTAACAATCGGTTAACATTGACTCGGCAAATTGGGATTCGACGAGTTGAGCAATTGGCAAATCGTCATTTGACGAGTTAAACATTCGGCGATATGAACAGTCGGGGAAGTAAAGTCGGCGAGTAGTCATTCGGCGAGTCAAGCGGTCACCAATTTGAGACGGGAGGCGCCAGGAAAAGGGAATAGTATGGCACTTGTTTGGCTACTAACATGTTCTGTTTATTTCACTTCCATGAAGATGGTCGTTTTACATTTTTAAGTAGTATCCTTTTATTCCATGACGGTTTCACCCCTTGGAATATATTATGGATAACTCGTACCAGGTAAACCTGCTGCAAACAGGAGGAAACGAAATAGTCTGTTCTCGTGGAAGGAGTCACCGTGATCTCTAGATACTGCTACCCCATTAGCAGTAATAGCAGAACAGAAAGTGTTCAATGAACGTTTCCTTTAAGTTATTTCCAGCGTTCCATTGACGTCCTTGGGGACGTTCTATTGACTGCTTAAATGGCAAAAAATTCAAAGTGATGAAAAACAGTTCAATTTATGCGTTCCTTGAACTACCTAAATATATCAAGGACGTGGATTTGATATTTTCAAAATATGGGTTCAATAAAACTTTCATTTTCAGGATTCATCTAATATGCAAATAACGTTTTGAATACGTTCTTTTCATCACTTAATTTGCATTCAGTTCAAGTAGTGCCCTGCTCACGTGGCTGGGGTTAGAAGCCATAATGTGGCCCATAAGTCTGGTTGAAGGAACTGTCTTCCATTGCCTAGGATAGCCTGGTGTAGAAGCGTGGAGCAATTCAGTGCTACGGAAATTTTCATATCTTCAGCTATCCTATATTCTGGAATCAGACACTTCCTTAACTGAAATCCCTTTTCATGAGATGATATGCATGGCATGCATTTCCATCTCATCCTTGTGATTCTTCTTCACATTAAATGACAATGAAAATTGAACCATCCTCCCTCTATCTTTCTAACCAGAGTCCTCTAGAGACCCCTTGGACTGGGTTTCGTCTTAAGACCGATTTGTTCAAGAATTCTAGTATCTTCCTCTCCGGTTTATGTGGAGAAAGATTGGCTACTTTGTGGACATTATCAAGAAATGAATCGCTATGGCCACTTTTATGCCGTCATCTAGCGTCGATTACACCAACATTTGCTTGAAGTCATTGTGAAATGGATACTATTGATATGCTTAGGGAAAGCATCTTCAACATTCGACGAGCGTCCTTGAAAGGCAGTATGTTTGGTGATGAAACAGAACCTCAGCTGAGCGCTAAAAAGGTGCTCATTCCTTTACATTGGACATCCAGAGACTTCTTTGAAAAGAAGATGTACGTCCTGGAAAAAGTTCATGTGCTACTTGGGCAATGCCATATGTAAAGCGCCTGCAGGTCTCATTTGACCCGTGATTGTCCTTGGCACTCGATCATGTGAATGGAGCATTGTGTCAACAAAGGCTAAGAAAAATAATTTAGTAAAATCCCAGAACTGAAACGACAATCCAACATTGAGCGCGCCAATGTCACAGCTCATTTCGCCTAACATTCCACCTGCCATCTCAGCACGTCAATGGAGGATGGTGCCCATAAAATAGGAAAAAAAGAACATTCTGCACAGCGTTGTAGTTTGAAAGCAGCATACCATGAAAAGCACAAAATCCAAACCTAGCGAGACTGTGTTTCACTGCAATCTTCAACATACCTTTTCATTGTCGGCGCACAGACACGAGATGACCACGGGAAAAGAACCACCAAAATGTGGCTGAGTCCCAGTCTCAGAAACATCAAGGGCTAGCATCATAGATAGGGTAGATAGGGAATATCCAGCAAACACCGCCCCCTGAAAAAGTATAGTAAGAATGCTATAAGGTACTTGAAATGTATCAATTGTACTGCATTTTTGGCAATGAATTTTTCGTAAAAGCCCTTTACTCCCAGCAGCAGGCAGGAGGCACAGCAGCTAGCGATGTCACCGTTCCCTTGCCAGTACCGCGGCAACTCTCGACTTCTTCTTCATCCGAGAGATGGCGAGACGAAAGCGAATCTCCGATTTTCGGTGAAAGTTGCCTCCCATCCCTTTCGTGAGGCCGATTTGCAAGGCCGCTCGCCCAAGCTAGTGGTCAGGATCGCGCACGCAATATATGTTTATGTATGAGGTTTCAGCGTCTCCCTGTTACGCAAAAGCTTTCGAGGCAATAAAAGTATATTTAGAGGAAATGATCGCTGTGTCTTCTTTAGGAACTTCTTGAAATTTATCTACTACACGATGTGTATTTTCCTAAGATGTATTTCTGTCCCTAATTCCAAGGATAACATTTTCTCCCTAAAATAAATTATTCGTCTAGGCAAGACTTGTTCGCGCGTTAGGAGCGTAGTTGAATGGAAGTCATTATCTTTTGAAAGCAATTATACTTGAAGGCAAAAACTCCAAATTATTCCAGTATAGACATTCAGAGATATTCAGGACTGAATGGTTTCTACTCAAGGTTCCGCTCAAGGTATAAAAATCTACCATGTGAGATTCCAGTGAAATACACACTCTATAAATGGGGGATTCTATCTGATATTACTTTATCCACAATGGGTTAATGATTTTTCTGGTTTTACAGGTCTTGTGCTCCCAAGATTCGATTAGATAGAGAAACCTCTTGAGGCACCTCTCATCCCATACCGTCACGTGTTTTTCTTCAAAATCCCATATCCATATTATGTTCTCCCCTCTCCTTGGTGAATGAGTTTGATCACATTTCGTCTGCAAAATCCTACAAGGTGACCATTTCAGGAGGTCAGGATGACCCAATAGCCGTCATGAATCGGATTGCTTGGCAAGTTTTAACTGTGAATATTCGCACTACACACTTGAAACTCCAATCGACTTCGTGGGATACTAGTGAAAGTTTGTGTACCAAACCTAATCAAAATCGCCCAGTTCCTTCTTGGTCGTGCTTTTTTGCTGATTAGTATATTATACGGATAAGCCCATGTATTGCACAGCAGCTACATTTATACAATAAACATGATCAGAAATGAGATAGTTTAGGATTTTATTCTGAAGTGATGATCGAGGCAATATTTCTGCACAGAGGACAATGTAGAGCGTATATTTTCAACGACTTTCAAAGTTGATCGGTAAAAAGTGGAACTAACAGAAACGCTTCAATGTAGTACTCCTGACCAGGAATGACATGAATCAAGATCCGAAGAACGCTATTAGGCTGTAATTCAGACAATCCGAAAGAAACGGTGTCACCATGAGAAAACGCAACCCACGGTATAAAATTCAATTCGATTTGGCCTATGATGGCGGAGTACTGTTTATACGCGAGGACGCGGATGACCTTGTCTATTCTCCGTGACCTTCGAAATTGCTTGGAATAGACGGAATCTGATGATGTTGTCATCATCGAGTCAATCCCGCGGCATTACGCGCCATAAGTTTAATCAACGAAAATCAGGCAGCAGAAACAGATATTTGCAAGCATTTTGCTATGATGAGAAGCACATGGAGGATCCGAAGTATATTTTAGCGATTACTGCAGACTTGTGCATTTTTTCGCAGGAAGTACGTAAAATGTCCAATATCCATCCACTTTTCAAAACGTATCGCATGAGAGATGCGTGGCATCACTATTTAATAAGTGACTCCTGAGATTCGTTGCTCTCGAATTGAACATTGTTAGGGTGGTGGGGCAGGAAGAATCGACCAACTGAAATTCGAGGCTCGAAATTTCACATTTTATATAGGCTCCATAAAAGCATGCAGGAAAAGGTCGCACGGCATCCTTCGATATTCCGAGTTGCCGTAGCCAAGTTGCCGATAGCGTTGCCGCTTGACGACCGACGAGACCCCGAATCAGAAAGTTATCACATCTCTACCGTTCTATCGAGGAGTACGGAATTAATACAATATTGATGGTGAGATTATGTTCCTCATGGCGAGCGTCAGCGATCTCTACAGATACAAAATGCCAACTGAACGACCGGTTTTAAAGGCAGTGCTTTAATTTCCCGTTTTTATTCCCGTTCTGGTAGCAGATTCCCCAGTTATAGGAGATATGTGAATATTTAAAGGACATTTTAATTTATTTCTTTGCCATATTTTTCGAGAAACATCCGAAAAATTATTTAAAATAAGATCAATACCTCGATTCCTGTGCATTTTCGATGGAAGGCCAAACCATCAGATAGTGAAGAGTTTCCGGATCCCGTCGTCGACGTTCTATTTATCATAAAATGCGATAATATAGTCATTTGCACACCTACACTGTGCCAACATTAACATGATAGGCAAGCCCAGTCCAGTAGTGGGCCTCTTTTCATTCAAGGAGATCCTCATTTTGTCACCTACTTGAACAAAATACCATCTCTTCCCCGCCATCGACCATCCAAAATCTCATTTCTCAGCCAGATTTGGCTGATATTCCCATGGTGCTCATGAAATGATGGTGGGAGGATGGAGGGTTGTGCGTGGTTCCATCCATCTGCCAGGAAGGCTAGTAGTGAACTGACAGCACATGGGGACACGGCGCCGCGCCGAAGACCTAGGTCTTACGCTTACGCGCATGCGCATCGGTGTCCAGATTCTGAAGATCTACCTGGAATTCACGTCTTCCCCCCATGAGCAAAATTTACTTTCAGAAATCGAAATAAAAAAAGCATTTTTGTTGCCAATTCATCCCAAATCGAACTCAGCCCGTATCTTGTTCATATCAACCTGCTTGCCAATTTTCGCATTTGTCAGGCCAATATTTTCATAACTATCGTCAGACAAGCAAAGTGTGACACATGGACACAGGTACATACGGATACGCAGACGCACAGGACGGGACTATCAGTGGTCTCTTTCCTTTCACGAAAGGAGGCACACTAAAAACAAACGCTCCGCATGACTTTCAGGCGCTTAAACGAGGCATGCAGCTTTTTTTTACGAGACACCATCGATTGGATGTATGCAAATTCACAGCGAGTTCCGCCTTGTAGCATTCAGGTGAGACACTTGAACACCCGGGCATTGGATATGGTATGAATTTGGGTCAGACACCGTGTGCGGATAAACTTTACTAAACCGATGCGACCGAATGCAGAGGGATACATCATCAGAGGGTATTTTTTCCAACCACTTATAGCTGCTGGCGGAAGGTAGACCTATGAGAGCACGGAACAGGTAAGCATGAATGTGACATCATGGGATGACTGGAAGCCCCAACACAGCCAGCAGATCCGCTTAGAATGACAAACCCAGAGACCCAATTTGTGAGCTTAGAGGCCTGTGCGGTCTGCGAGCCTGCAAGATCGGCACGACACGACCAGCGGGTGGGGTCCGCAAAGCGCGGTCCGGTGATTGAGTTTCGGATCGGGTAGGACCACGATTAGAATCGTGTCGATCGAAAATTCGAGGAAGCCAATAAAAAAAAGTCGACCCTTGCAGGCCTCCGGCGGACACGGACTGGCAGGCAGGCAAACTGACTGACTAAGGAGGTCAGTTATTATTTCGATTTTTCTGTTGCTGCACCAGGGACCATGCCGTCAAGTTTCTCTCGATCTGACTGGGAGCACTCAAACGAGTACCACATCCCTCTAAATGTCTCATTTTGACGACTCAGCTTCCCCACCTTCATGTAAGGTCCGTCAGAGGATCCCGTTCATCACACTCGGAATTAAATATCCCGAAAGGGAATAAGACTCGGTCTTCACAATTGGTGTGACAATTTTTAAATTCCCCTCATCTCCATCGTGTTAGTATTTGAACCTCGCTTCCTCTTCAATTCCCAGTAGCTTTTCTTGATTTTTCGGCTTGTTTTAAAAGTACATAGAGAATTTTGAGTGTTTTACTTGATGTTGTTTATGGGAAAAGGTCTAGTTCCGCATTAAAACGACTGGGAACAGCGAGTTAACCACCAGCCGACCAATTATTTCGTCGCCATCTGGCTTCATTTGCAGGAACCTTGTTATTCGAAAAACTGAGATAGATGGCTCGCCCTCATACGAGGTCTGATCAAAAAGTTCTAAGACTTAATTTTTTATGACGCTGTGGTGACTCTTTCCGACTGCTGATAGTTATATTCTTTAAACTAGTTCTCTTAGGCATCTACACAAATTTTCCGGCGTTTCTTCAGCCACTGGAAGCATTGCTGACACCCATCTTTTGGAATCACCAACAGCGATTTCGGCGCATTCGTAATGCTGTTTTAAATGTTCTGAGATTTCCTTTCTTTTGCGATTTCAGCAGTTTCTGACCTACCCCGCAATCCCGTGCTTCATCAGCCATCCAACTCGTCGGGGTTTAGCTCCTAATAATTTATCTGTGTTCCCTAAACTAAAGAATGTGTTGAAATGAAGGAGATTTTAGGCATTCAAAGCAAAATTGTAAACGCGCCGCGAGCGCTGCAGGTGATTCCAAAAGATGAGTGTCAGCAATGCTTCCAGTGGCTGAGGAAACGCCGGAAAATTTGTGTAGATGCCTAAGAGGACTAGTTTAAAGGATATAACTATCAGCAGGAAGACTATATCCACAGATTTTGTTGGGTTCAAAATCAAACCGGAGTTTTCCGACCAGGTTTGAACATGATCAATTTCTCGTCGGAATGCCGTTATATCTTCTTTGTTGTTGATGGTGAATATGAACACTGTATCGTCTATATATTTTAATATGATGCAGTTTTTTCCCCGCTGCCTTGAGTGGATCAGTTACAAAAGAATAAAATTGAAGAGACAGAACCCCGCCCTGAACTACTCCTGCGACCGTACTTTGAGCATCGGAATTCTTCTTACCCAATTTGACATACTGAGTGTTGTCTGAGAGGTAGTTCACCACTAGTTCGAGCCAGCTTCTTGGAACCTTCATTGCGATAGGTCTACGAATGATGTCTCCCCGGTTGATGCAGTTGAATGCCGAAGTGTAGTCGAGAAATAATGAAAGAGCAGGAAATTCCGCGATACTGTATTTCGAGCGATGGAAACACCGCCAGGAAGCTGCCGTGATGGATCTCCTTGCGGAGCCCGTGTGAACGCAAGTGGTGACGAACTCATAGTTGATCACGAACTCGATTGATCTCGTGGTCATTGCGTTGTAATTGCACGAGTGAGAGCGTACCTAGACCGAATTCAATATCAAACTTGGAAATGTTGCAATATACGTAACTTTTTCCTATTTCGCTCAGGACAATGTCATATCCTGTTGATTGTACCTCTCAGTATTCGTTGTACGAGCACAGTACTTTTTTCAGTTGCTTCAAGAGTCACATCTCAGGTAAGGCGAGCCAGAACGCCTCTTCAGGCCAGATTTTTTGTGTATTTCCATGAATTCGCCTTTCAGGATAACCAGTACTGAAAATGTAGTACTTGCGACTCCAAAACGAAATATCCCAGACCCAGCCGAGTCAATAAGTACTTAAAGGAGTTGAGGTCGGTCCGATACAATTTGGAAAATACTTTTCTGTACTCCCAGTACATGATACGACATGCCTTCCGATTCAGCGGAGATTAGTCGTGAGCTCGTGTTTGAAATGCTGAGCTTTAGAGTCTGAAACTTGACGGGAAAGGACGTGATCCTCATAGCAAGGGTCCATCCCGGATTTCCTGCTTCTCACCCCCCCCCCCTCCTCCTCGTATATATTGGGTTGGCCGGAAAGTTCTTGCAGTTTTCGCCTTTTCTCATTAGGAAGCTTCACGAATTTTCTAGAATTTTCCCGCTTGGCCTATAAATAGTCTCTCTTCTTGCGTGCATGTTCAGTGTATTTTCGATCCCTTGCCGCCAAGTACGAGCCAGAAGTTCGACCTTGACCGTGATCGCCTCCGCACCTGCCTCCTCTGTGAGTTCCGTCTGGGAGAGAAGGCAGCCGACGCCCATCGCCGTCTGTGCCAGGCGTTTTGGGAAGGAGTAATCAGCGAGAGGACGTGCTTCGATCGGTTCGCTCGCTTCAAGTCCGAAAACTATAGTGTCGAAGACGACTCGAGGTCGGGACGCCCGTCGGAGTTGGACGATGAGGCGCTACTACATCTCGTGGAAGCCGATCCCCGCATGACCACTCGCGACGTAACCGCCGTCCTCGGGTGCTCCCACTCCACCGTCGAACACCGCCTGTCCACGATCAGGAAGGTCTCGAAGCTCGGGAGTCGGATACCCCATGCTTTGACACGGAAGGACCTCGACCGGCGTTTCGAGACCTGTGCACTTTTCCTCTCCCGCCGACGGCGCTTCGACTGGCTTTACGACGTAGTCACGGGGATGAGAAGTGGGTAATGTATGCGAACCATACCCGCAAGCGTCAGTGGGTAGTCGCCGATGAAGGGCCGCAGCCGGAGTCGAAAGATGACCTGCACCCCCGCAAGGTGATGCTCTCAGTATGGTGGGACGTGAAAGGTGTCGTGCCGTTCGAGCTGCTTCCTCCTGACACCACCATCACGGCGGCCTACTACGCCGACCGACTGGAGAGATCAAGCCAGAAACGTGACAAAGTGCCGTTCCTCCGCGACGATGCCCGGCCGCATACCGCAAAGATGACCCGGCTCAAACTCCTCGTCCTCGTTCTGCCTCACCCACCGCACTCCCGGACCTTGCTCCGTCGAACTACTACCTTTTCCGCGCCCTGCAGAACCGTCTCAAAGAGAAAAAGTTCGACGACCAGGAAGACCTCGAATGCTACTTGCGACAGTTCTTTGAGTCTCAGCTCCCATCGTTCTAGCACGGCGGAATCCATACCCTGGCTGGAAGGTGAAGACATGTAGTGAGACATGTAGACACAATGGCGCTTGCATTGTTGACTGATATTGTATAGTTGCTGAATAAAATTGTTTTCTCAAATATTGTCTGAAACTGCAGGAACTGTCCGGCCAACCCAATAATTCGCACTTTTTAAATGTCACATTTGTCATACTGACATCGTGATTTATGCACAAGGCATTGTAGTAGTATTTAAAAAATGAAACTAGGAATAAGGTTAAAGAAAATGGTTTATATCCAATCGCAAGCTTCTAATATATATAGACGATCGTGACCGACTAAATGACGCTAATTCTAACCATGTTCAAGAAATGTTAGAAATCTGAAACTTGGTACCCATGTACCTTTTGGGATGCAGAGTTCAGAAAAAATCGGACTTTGGAGGTAAATGTCCTGCGGGTACACATTTCGGGGGGATAAGTATTTTTTAAATATGTATTGTGACTTATGAGGATGGGATTCAGAGGGTGGACTGGTCGTCCAGGGTTCGGTGGTGTAGTGGTAGCACATCTGACAGGCAATCACTAGGTCCGTGTTCCATTCCCGGTCATTCCGTGGCTCGTTTTTTGGCTTCTCTTGCCTTCCATGTAACGTTACTCATCCCCCCCCCCCCCATAATATTATTTTTGCTTGAATGAAACGGAGAGACATGGAAAGCTGAAACTTGGCATAGACGTGCCTACCGAGACGATGAGTTCAGGAAAATGCAAACTTTTAAGTTAAACTGATGACTATGGAAAGCTAAAACTTTGCATGAATGTGACTACTGAGACAAGGAGTTAAAGGAAAATGTTCAATCTCGATATATCCCGTCGGGAATTTTTTCCAGGGGCGATGTTTTGAAAAAAAAATTGACGTGGCGAATTGGATAGAAATGGAATGGTGAAACTCGGCACACTTATAACTGACATGATATTATTGAGCTGAGGGAGAATTCAACTTTCATTGTGCATCCACTCCGGGCATAGCGTTTGGGTGGGTCGGCTATTACAAACATGTTATTTCACCAGCGAAAAGGGCAAACGTATAATATTAAAACTTGGTGGCCATGTAGTTCACTGACGATGGATTTCGGTAATTTGTAAAAAAAAATGGCACTTTTCAGTTGAAACGGCTCAGGGCACATATTTTGCAAAAGGCCTGTTTTCCCAAATTTTCCGATCCAGCAAAACAGAGGCGCTAGAAAGTTCAAACTTGGCTAAGAAGAACCTGATGGATAGCAGAGTAAAGAAAAAGTTCTACTTTTATTATATATAGAAGATCGTGAGTAGCTGACTGACACAAGTAGTTATTCGCGTGCTGAGTTCAGGAAAAATTCTACTTTGGTGATACATGCCATACACCTTTTCCGGGAAAATATTTTCAAATAGTTCTCTTTGCTTCAATCAAACAGAGACACATGAAAGCTGAAAATTGGCAAGAACGTGACCGCTCACGCACTGAGCTCAAATGTCAAACGTTAAATTTCCTAAATATTTTTGGGGTTCATATTTCTTGGGGACGTAACGTTTTCAAATAAGTTTTCATGTCCTACAGAATCGGACAGATATAGAAAAGTAGCTGGCGCACGCATAACGGACGTGATGTTGA
>CAJPEV010005143.1:0-16783 GCA_905338385.1 Darwinula stevensoni
TCGCAATCCTGGATCCTTTGGGAAACGATGAAAAGAAAGTTTCTTTCCATCGACTCTATGATTAGACGTGTTTTTGCAGGCAGCTACTGCACATGAGATTGGCATCTCTGAATATGAATCTGACAGCACCACAATCAAACGATGCACTCATGTAAGTGCAGTTGAATGAAGGTACACAAGAGCAATGCAATGCGGCAAGAAAATACTTCAACAGGCAAAATACATGAGAGAAAGGAGATTTTATCAGTCAACCCGGGGAAGTGTATACCAGTGACGTCATCGCCCCTCGAGACCCACCCCCCGCTGGGATGTAGCCCAACCTTATACTCTTCTAACCTGGGTATGTGGGCTTTTATCGGCTCCCTCATGTAACTCAAATCGCAACCAGCCGCGAACGTTTCCGAACGATAATAACCTCATGCCACGCTGCGTTTACCAGTAACTATGGTTATGTGAGAGCCACTGAGCTAAGAAATAACTAGAGATGGCGCACCCATAGGAACAATATAGGCATGCATGCTGCAATTGAAAGTCATACTTGTTGGGCTCATGGTCTCAGTCAATATTCACTCCTATGGGATTTCCCCCGATTTTTTAACCCAACATTCTTCTAAATATCAACCCTTTCGGAAAACAACCCGGACACGGCAGGCACAATAGGTTCTCAGAGGAACCAGTACGCCCATTCGAGTCGTTCCAAGACTTCTTTTTATCATGAATATCGGTCTAATACTTCAGTTTAGGCTAATGGTAGAAAAGAGCGATTCAGAATAGGTCAGGAAAATGCCGGCGATTCACGATTCATAGAGAGATCACACTCTGCGCAAATTTTTCAAAATGTTATAACTTTATTGAAATGCAATTTCAGTCTACAATGTAATGACCATTGTTGTCTATGACATGTTCCCAGCGCATGGGTAACTGCTCGATGCCCTTTGCCCAGAACTATGGCGATTGCGAAGCGAAGAAACGGCCGACATCATTTTCGAGCTGTGCTTGATGGCCGAAGGCCTTGTCCCGCAGGTGATTCTTGAGGGCCCGGAACAAGTGATAGTCGGAAGGGGCCAAGTCCGGAGAATACGCTGGATGGGGTAAAACTTCCCAGCCCAGTTCCGAAATCGTCTGGCGAGTCATCTTCGAAACACGTGGACGAACGTTGTCATGCAGAAGGAGAACTTTGTCGCGTGTGGGACGCTCTTTTTGAATGACGCCGGCCAACTTCTGAAGTTGAGCAGCGTAGACGACGGCAGTCACGGTGGTACCGGTTGGCAGGAGCTCATAGTACAACATTCCTTCTGAATCCCACCAACAGCAGAGAAGAACCTTGTTCTCGTGGAACCCTGGTTTCGATTCATGTGGCGGCAATTCTTCTCGTGGAAGTCACTGACTCTTGCGAGTATGGTTGACGTAGAGGACCCAGCTCTCATCTCCAGTAACGATTCCCTTCAGAAGGTCCTTTCTGTGCGGACGAAGGAGCAGTGATTCGTAGACACTGACACGGCTTGCTTTGTCAGAGTCGCCGAGCCGATGAGGGACCCATGTCGAGTAAACCTTCCGATAGCCGAGGTCGTTCAGATGGTTGCCGATGTCCATATGGGTGACTCGAAGTGTAGTCGCCGATTCGCGAGTGGTGGCGTTCGGCTTCGCGTTGAGGGCGTTCCGCAGGGCTTCGTGATCGAATGTAGATTGACGTCCTGAGCGTGGTCGATCTCCGAAGGTCGTGTCGCCAGATTCCAAGCGTTTGAACCATCGAGACACATTGGAATAGTGGACGACGTTACCCTTGAATGCAGCGCAGATGTTGTCCGCGGCGGCTCTCGCAGTGTCCTTGGAGGAACTCGTAGTAGACGATGGGGCGAAGAGTTGCTCGTTCGATCGGAGCCATGGCTGCAAACTAATGGCAGAAGCCGCCTCATATACCCCGAGGGCAGAAGCTTCGAGAACATTCCACCTTATACAAATGCAAAACCTCGCCCATCATTCCTTTGAAAATTTTGTATAAATAGTTTTAGAAAGTGTTGCAATACTTTCTTTCCGACCCAATACATTAACGGACCCGGTAGCACGGGGCAGACCTTCCCGTACAATGCGCTAATCCACATATTGATGGGAGAAGGAAAAATCGTATTGCCTGTTCCATGAACTAGAATAGCGGGAACTTTGCTGGAGGTAGGAAGAATTGCCCATTACCTTTTTAAATTTCCAGTGCCGCAAGTTTAAAATTTAACCACTAATATCCGTCCCCAAGGTCAGAAAGCAAACGAATTGAGGTCTTTCAGGCTCTAGATATGGTATGAAGCACCCATGGCTCCTCCCAAAGCCATCAACGCCCTCAACTGGCTTCTTCGAGACATTATGAACAGCAAAGGGCCTTTGGGCGGCAAACTCTTGGTTTTTTGTGGGGACAAGAAACAAGTTCTTTCCGTCTTTCGCCCCGACATTGATTGCGCCATCTTTGCTGCTTGCCTGAAATGTAGTTCTCTTTAGTCACAGTTTCAGATCTTGAAGCGATCAACGAACATGAGAGCGGAACGGGAGCAGAAGTGCTCAGGAAAGCTGTTATCTGGAGAAGGCCGCCTCATGACCTTGAAAGAGATCTCTGATTACGCTGCTGCGCTACCTCAGCAATGCATGATTATTGATGACATTATAAACTGTCTCCGGCAAAAACATCGATACCGAACACCTTGATTCAATAATAATAAAAAAACGANACCGGATCACCCAGGTCTTTCGCAATCCTGGATCCTTTGGGAAACGATGAAAAGAAAGTTTCTTTCCATCGACTCTATGATTAGACGTGTTTTTGCAGGCAGCTACTGCACATGAGATTGGCATCTCTGAATATGAATCTGACAGCGCCACAATCAAACGATGCACTCATGTAAGTGCAGTTGAATGAAGGTACACAAGAGCAATGTAATGCGGCAAGAAAATACTGACCGATGTGACATCTTCAACAGGCAAAATACATGAGAGAAAGGAGATTTTATCAGTCAACCCGGGGAAGTGTAAACCAGTGACGTCATCGCCCCTCGAGACCCACCCCCCGCTGGGATGTAGCCCAACCTTATACTCTTCTAACCTGGGTTCACCCCATGACATCGCTAACTGGTTCTTTTCATTACGTCTGTAGATATCACGAGCATCTGTTTCGAGAGAAAGCAGAAGGCTTCTCCTTTTCCTGGTTCGAAGTGGAGTATTAGCCGGTATTAGCTTCATCATACGATTCGAATATTTTTTCTTATTCTCTCTTTTCTCCCCCTAGCCGATATGGGTTATATGGAAAACTATTTTGAAAGGGAGGCTAAAGATTGCATCCCAAAGCAACTGAGTATAAAAATTGACGCCTTCATACGCTGCGAAAGACGAGAAAACTTCCTGAATGATACCATAGAATGCATGAACTCGAGTTCGGGTTGGGACAGGCATGGATAACATTGTGACTTCTAGCCGGAAAACCTAGGACCCAGGTCCAATACCACATGCACGCAATGTGGCCAGCTCAACCTTACATCATCCGGATCCCATCGTGGTCTTCATTCCACACGGCTCTGCTTTAAGTAATACAATTAAATCGTGTTTCCCTCTTGAACACCTTTTATCTTGCAATTCACGACTCTCTTGCATTTTGAATATGAATACATAGACCTAACGATTGTAATTCGTATTTTTTCTTTCAGAATCACATTTCCCTCTAGTTGGTGATAGAATAAAATGTCTCCAGACATAAAACGTCGTCGAACAGAATGTCATCGGGACAAAATGTCTCGGAAATTTTTTTTTTTTTATGTGAACGAGACATACTATTGCTTGACAAAATATTCGGCTTACGTAATTAAATGTGTGTGATAGTGCTGACGATCATGTTGGAATCGTTTGTAGAGGTCGAGAAATGGACCAAAGGGTGACCCACTAGTATTTTAAAAGAACCTTGACAACGAATATACAGGTAACATGATAACCATCTATAAACAATAGATCATTGAAACCATTTCAGGAAGCCTATACGTTCCCACGCCTCTTACTTTCGGCGAGTTATTTGCGAGAAGAATTGTAATGTTTTCTATGAAGGGTTGATCTACATCTTGATATTTCTTGGTGGGGGAGGAACCCAAGGAAAAGCCATTGGCCATTGAAACCATTTCAGGAAGTCTGTACGTTCCCATGCCTCTTGCCACCACCATCTTGGCCTTGCCTCTGTCACCACAGATTTATCATCGCTTTTATATATGCTTCGCCCGTCATCGATAGGACATTACTATCATCTCCTGGCTCCTATCGATATGCAAGCTATTCTCCGGAAAAATGTCATGGTTAGACTTTTTCCTGGAAACGTGTCTCATCGAGACATCGCCCTACCAAGTTTACAGGGTGATTATAATTTAAGTATCCCACCTGAGAGCGATAAAGCGCCTAGACTATGAGGTGTAAGGAGGAGATGTGCGATACAGAAACAATGCAGCTGTCATTCATTAATATTTCAATGATTGAAAACTTCTATTATCAAATTCGTCGTGGCAAAGGCTGCCATATTTGGCAGCGGTTTTTTTTTGTTTTGTTTCAGTGCAGACAATATTTCTTTTTCAGCTTCAAAGAAGTTCCATACCTTGCAGTAGATGGCGTTGGCAACTGTACTGGGAAGGATCCTGGATAAGTAAGAGTTGAAATGAATAGAAGAGGATAAGCAACTATCTATTCGGGCTGCATATCCACAATAACTCGACGAAACAGGACGTGAGATCATCTGCGAATCAAAATACCTCGCAAGTCTCTTGCGGCTCCTTCGTGTAAATCATGGAGCGCCTCGAGAAAGAGCGGTTGGTATTTTATGGGATTTTTGGAGTACAAGATCCCAAATATCTCATCAAAGCGGTCGTTTGGATCCTTCTTCCACTTGACGGTCTTCTCTTCCATAGCCGTGAAGACGCTCCGGGAGACCAAGCCTTCGAACAACTTATCGCCATCCACTCCGCATTGATCTCTCAGCTTGGACATGTTTTTTCTGATGATGTTCTAGTTCCTCAGTGGCTCGCTCATCCTGAAGGTCTTATTTTCGCTGGGTGGATTTCTCGCGCTCTACAGAACGCCTTCGAGCCGAAGGAGAGAAACGAATAAAATCATATAAGCAAGATCCTTTCTGGGGGTTCCTCTGAATCCTACATTGCTGCATGAATAATATTGTGAAGAACGCGACGCGAAACCTGGCGACGATTTTCTTCTCGCCTGTGTGCCGCTCCGCGTCCATTCCGAAGCGTCCACCGCCGAGTTCACGTTTCACCGGCCCGAAAATATCCGCTTCGGGCGAGATCTGGACCGTACGCGGGATGGTGAAGAACCTCCCATTCGTGGCCGACGATTCATCTGACTGTCGGTTATGGGATGATGATTGAAAAGCAGGAGAGGGCCCTGAAGGCCTTGGAGGATTTCTGCTCTTCGGTGAGAATTGTCGGAAAGAAGGGTTTGATGCCGTTTCAGGCAGGATTTCTCATCTCGATAAGGTCACTGAGACTGCTCTATGCCGACTTGAAGGAAACCGAGGGGTTCACCTTCATCCTTACGGCAAGATTGAACCAAGATTGCCTGGAAAGTTTCTTTTCCCGCATCAGAGGACTGGGAAGATTTTATGATCACCCTCTACCTACGGAGGTGATCCATCGCATGAGATTGCTCGTATTGGGGACGAATATCCCCATGATCTCCTCATCCANTTACGTTAATTTTATATCACCGTTTACATATCACAGAGGTGACATTTCTGCAAACATGTTGAAATTTTATTGACAATGGTTTGCGTAAAAATGATATAAAATGGATAAAAAATGTACATTCATTTTACGTAAAATTAACATAAACATGCTGTTTGGGCGGACAGCGCGAGGACGAGCATCACCGAGTAGGAAAATAACACACTCGGTCTGCTGTCCTGGCCGTGAACAGCCAATCGATTCTTCCAGTTTCTGGAGAGTCGAACGGTACGCTTAAGAAGTGAATGTCGTGCCTGGTTCCACGAAGTCGATGAGCGAAACACCCTCCCTATTCTAAAACGCAGTAGCCATATCCATGCCCGCCGACCGAACAGCCATCGACTTCTTCGGCGGTGGCGATGATGTGTCTTTCCACGTCGGAGATCCTCTCTTTCATTTAGCAATTTATTTGTTCATAGGAGACGAATAAATTTTCGAACTTCTTTCAGCGTACATGTTTTAAGCATGGCGACCATCTTGTACCAGCTGTTTGTCAGTGACTGCAGCAACTGCAAGTCGACCCTCGGCGGACCATTCTTGAACTATGTTACTGTGTCAATATTACGCAATTATTGGTCTAAATATTACGCAATCATTTCTCAAATTAAAATCATTGGAGCCATTTTCACCTTTCTTTTAGATTCACCCTATATATGAGATATTCTTAAAGTTCCTGCCCCAAAATTTTCACGATAAGAATGTAATGAAAGCAGCTTTCGGGTTTCATCAATCCGTCTCGTCTGAAAGCATCTTTTACTCACGAATACCGTATCTTAACAATTTGCTGTGTAAATTAAAAAAATTCCAATTCTGCCTAATTTGGAAAACTTTAATCGTCAATAACTTTTTTGGAATTCTTGTCGAAGTATGAATCTTTCATAAAATGATGGACCGAGACAAATATGTCAGAAATAACACACATGCTTTCTAGTACTCAGAAAATCCAATTTGAGAATGTTTTAAATACTTATCATAAGGCGTTTGTTTCTTTCACACCCAAATCTTGTTTTAGGTGAAACGGTAGAAACCCGAATGCGAAACCCGAAACCCGGTCGTCTCGCGTGGGTCTTCGATCTCCGACACCAGATGACGAACACTTCCGAACAATTACAACGTTTTTTTCCATCGAATTCCCTATCTATAGATAAGTTTTGCGACGAGAAAAGCTGTTCCAGAGGAGACACGTCTGCACGCACCGAGGACGCAACTCCTCGATCGAGGAAGGAGCTATCACGATTATCAAGAGCGAACTTCCTCCCTCGAATGCCATCTGACCGTGTCCATGGACCATGGTAGAGTCTTTTTTTCGGATCGGCTTCCAGTTTCGTCTGGTGTTCCTCGCAGAACAAGGCGTGGCTCGTTTCGAGCATGAATAATTAATTTTTTTTATTTAGAAACCGTGATGAATTATGATAATTTCTCATTAATCAATGATTAACTGATTAAAAATTAAATACTTATGAAATGGGTAAACAAGTAAATTAAACGCAAAATAAAATGTATAGTACTTCGCATTTCGTACCACTGCAAAAACGCCTCCCTCGTGTGCCACTCCTGCAATCAACTGAATAAAGTCAACAAATTTTGAGAGCCTGGGCCCTAGATCACAAGTATTAGAATTTAGCTTACTTGAGGCCTAAGTTCCTCTACTTAGGCTAGGTCTATCTATCTATATCCTACTAACCTATACTAATAAGTAACCAATGAGATTATAACACTGCGCTGTATCATTAATTTCATGCAATATAATCCGAAAGAGTACAGATAAATATATTTCATAGAAATCACACGAGAAACACACCCACCCACTTATCTGCAGCATGCGAGTTGGGACCACCGACTCCAAACGAATAACATTGAGCGGGAAATTTGAGCGGGAAATTCAAAGCAAGCTAAAATTCAAATATGAGGTATGGGTGGATGAAATGTCCAGGGAAATGCTCCAAGTAAATTGTTGGTACAAATTCAAATGCCACATTACAATATTTATGGTGAAATGATGCTGAAATCATGAAAATATTATTCATTTTCCATCATCTTTTTAAAATTATTTTTGATTACTTAACGATTAAATTCGAAAAAATAATTAACTGGTTAATTGATTAATCAGAACCATGCCCTAGGCTCGTTGCTCCTTTACGAGGAGTGAAGATTTCCAAACGATGTTCCGATTCAAGGCTTATCTTTCAGATGACTCAGTACGAGCCTCTTGCGTCTCCTCACGATTTCGAAAAGCTGAATCGTCGCCCACCTAACATTACAATGGTGACTCTTCGTTAGCAATATGGAAATAAATTGGGAAATTGGCAAGATTCTGTACTAGCTGGAAGGGCAGAACCCGCGCAGCCCAGAAAAGAATTACTGAAACCGCACAATACGCTGAAGCCGAAGGCGAATAAATTCCCTGGTAGTACGTCCTCCAATATGCATTAAACTCAACTTTATGGAATGAAAAGAAAGCCGGGGTCCCCCATCCCATCCCCGTCTCCATTCCATCCCCATCCCATCGTGAAAGCATGGACCTCATCCGGGGCTCCAGCCACTCGGATTCCAGCTAAGGCCGGAGGATGGTGTTCGATGGTGGAGTGGGAGCACCCGAGGTCGGCGGCAATGTCGGGAGTGGTAATGCAGGGATCGGCTTTCACGAGTTGTAGTAGCGCCTCATCATCCAACTCCGACGGGCGTCCCGACCTCGGTTTGTCTTCGACACTATAGTTTCCGGACTTTTAGCGAACGAACCAATTGAAGCACGTCTTCTCGCTGATGGGTCCTTCCCCAAACGTCTGGCACAGACGGAGATGGGCGTCGGTTGCCTTCTTTCCCAGGCGGAACGCATAGAGGAGGCAGGTGTAGAGGTGGTCACGGTCAAGGTCGAACTTCTGGCTCATACTTGGTGGTAAGGGATTGAAAATACACTGAACCTGCACGCAAGAAGGGAGACTATTTATAGGCGAAGTGGGAAAATTTTTTAAAATTCGTGAGGCGCCCTAATGAGAAAAGGCGAAAACTGCAAGAAGTTTCCGGCCAACCCTATATAACATTAGAGATTCTCAAAGGAAAATCAATTCCACGAAGACTGGAAATTTAAAAATATTTCGACCTTGAAAAAAGGAATTTAAAAATATATTCTCTTATTTCTCATATTTATGAAAACAGTTAGTGAATAAATATTTTTTATATCTTCTAGCTGGCTAAATATCCCTCATCATAATTGGCGTAACATGAAGATTCACGTCCACATGTAGTGATATTGGTATTATACAAGTAGTAGGGAGAGTAGACCCTAACTTCCCAAGTGACACATGAGCGTTCAAGAGCACGTTCAACCTCTGTTTAAGGAGGTTTTTGGACGTTGAATGTTCAGGGATGACCAGCTTTTGAATGTTCACCAAAAATGCTGGTTAGTCACTAATTCATTACGCTTTTCAAGGAAGTTCGTTGAACATTGCAGAGGCATTTTCCTTGAGCGTATCTGCGCTATCCATCTGACAATGGCTAGAATCAAAGGTTCCCACAACTAACGCCAGATGACACGGTTACGAGATTGCCTATGACCCCTGTCATGGGAATTGAGTTTTACTTAGGATTAATGCAACCCTTTGATGCGGTTTAGGAATAATAAATTCACATCCTTGATGAACGTTCAGGGAAAGAATAACTTGAACTTTTTGTTATCGCTCTAAATTTCGGACATTTGAGCAGTCAATAGAATGTTCCCAAGGGCGTTCAAGGAATGCTGGCAATACCTTAAATGAAACGGTCATTGAACATACATTAAACGTTCCGGTGATACTTGGGTTATCTCCATTGATGAGCTAATGCTGTTACAGATTATGAGTCACAATTGGGTGTGGCTTCAAAAGATGGCTTTTAAAAGTCAAGTCCAATCACCAAATAAATTGCGTGCAAGAATGCCGGTATTGCATCTGCAGGAAGAGGAAAGGAAAACGATAGTACTTCAAATATAAAACAAATATGACCCAAGCGTTCCTCCACATGGTGCTTGAATAATTGAATAATATTTTTAAAATATTTTGGTGAGACATTACAGTGAAAAACTTTCTCGTTTCCAGGACAGTAAAATGTTGATGTTAAGTGTGACCTATGCCTCGTTTCCTTTCCTTGAAGTTGTGGCTTGCTTCATGATTTTAAAAGCAAAGAAATACAGAGGAAAATATGTGCTTATGAAGATTTAACCACTTATGCAAGAAATGGACATGTTCATAACTATTTTTGTTCAAGTGTTTCATGATTCATAAGACCATGATCAGAACGCGAAGTAGATCCAGCTGTTTATGGCGAGCAAATCGATAATGAAAGTTACAGGACAAGGTCCAGGACTCCCTAAAGAGACAAGTCAGACTTGTCTCTCCAGGGACTAGAGGTTCATTACGGGCTTCAATACAGATATCTGTAAGCTTCAGAATGCTTTCTTGAAGTGTTACGACCAGGAACATTAACAAAGGAAATGTCCAAGTTGTCCTGTATTTCAATAATGAAGAGAGATAATGTGATTAATTCCTCGAAGAGCAAATTCAGCCTCGTGCGAAGAGTTGCAGGGAGCGAGATTTCCGGGAAACGCTTAAACTGATCTCGATTTTGTGGATGTCGGTGTTCCAAGAAAAAGAATATTACCATTCTCCATTTGAAAAAAAAAGAAGTCAACAATAAAAATAAGAATCAGTAGTCCGTCAACATGTGATACTGGCGAAAGCACGAATCCACGCACAAGCCGACGTTTCAGAAAGGAACTTACTTCTCTCACGTGGTAGGCTTGGCTCCTTACTTTTTTCTCCTTGCCGAGCCACACCTCCACGCTCCGTGCAGCTCAGGCAGTTGGTTGGTAAGTATTAATAAGATGGTCCTGCCTGCGGCTGCAGCTGTTCCCCTGACGTTATCGCGCACGACATATTGCTTGGACGAGGCCAAATTTCCGAAATCTGTATAGACTGATGAATGATGTTCTGCAACGTATTTGCCGCGCGAACCCCATACAGCTCGTTGCTCTTGGAAAGGTTAATCCTTGACGTGAAAAGAAGGCATACCGAGAGAAAAATATTCAGCATAGAACTGCGACACTGCATTAGGCCTATTACCAGTGAGGTAATATGGAATTATTGCAGTCATGACAAGCAAAATGCGATGATTATTAGAGAATAATCATGAAACCAGAAAATATATTCACAACATGCGCTGAGAGATACTTGCAGACTCTCTGGAAAAAAAAAGTCTGACGGCATATACTGTAGATGAATGAATATAGGATTGACGTCATTCAGACATTGAAGTAGATACGTCTCCTTAGGGTGGAGATGAAGGAGGGCATTTGCTTCTTGCAGCCATTGTTTCCATAATCAGCCACCCGGTCTCCCACCAAGGTCAACATCCCCAGCAAGTCTTCCTTCTTATGTTCCTTTTCCAGAACATCACACAAGGTCCTGATGTACTGGGAACCTCCTAGCTTGGGATATCCAGGTACCGGAAGCGTACGGTAGGCCGTGTACCCTGTTAATGTTAAACTCTTAATGTTCGATTTCAAGGTCAGTATAACTAAAAGTGCTACTCTAAATTACTAGTAAAAATACGTGCAGCTTGTGTATTTATTTCAAGTGAGAGAAAGAGTATTATTCCCGGCAACATTGAACCATCTGGGTGCAAAATATGATCGTTGAGAGGGGTTATTAGTCGACGTCCGAATATACAAGATATACAAGGTACTCCTCATTTGAAACGACGCTATTGTGGGCATCACAAGCATTTAGTGAAGATGGCTCTCATACCAATATTATAACTTCGGGTTTCATTCCGATTTGATTTTGGTCAAACTGAACCCTGTGATGGAAGGAACATACACGCACAGCATACAACCGATTGCATATAGCTCGTATGTGTTTAAAATGAAGAAGACTTTTTAATCAATATTTCTTGAGATGGAGTGACCATCTCAATTATTTTGTCAAGAAAATAGACAATCCAGTTTTAGGCTTTAATTTCATTCAATATCCTTTTTATGAGTGGGCACCTCTTGATTAGCTGGAAAATATTGACCATTTAAGAATTTTGGCCTATATCAATAGAGCATCTGAAAAATCCCTCAAGAAAAACGCCCTTAAAGTACGAAAGGGAGTTTCGTTTCCCACTGGAAAGACTCGTAGAATGATAATATCATTAAAAATAAGAGACCTGGCACCGCTAACCTTGCACAGAAGCCTTAGCTAAGAGGAAGTCCGCATAGGTCGGAATGTAGTAATGGTCCCCGGGACCATCCAATTCGAGACCATCTCTATGGAGATGCCCTTCGTCCTCCTTTTCACCCTCGCAAGCCTGAAATGATGCATGAACCTTGAAAGTGAACTTTCTCTCCTGTAACACCCTTTGCGTTCACAAAGTGGACACTCGGTAAAAAATTGAAAGACTGACCTGTACAATAAAGAGTTTAGGTTTGTTGCTCAACGACGGGCAATTCTTCGGATTGAAGAGCTCCAATAAATCTTTCACATAAAATTTACCATCCTTGGTTCTGAGGAACCAAGTCTGATCATTGTTCAAATTCCCATGAGCCATGAACACCACCACCAAGTAATCCGCATCATTCAAACTCTCCTTAGCAACTACAGAAATAAATGTCAACAGGTCGTATTCTTGACATTTCCTTCAGCTCGATTTTCTCCAAACATAGATTTTTCCATAGTAAATCAAAGGGCTGTTTCAATTTCAACTACGAGGGAGGCTCGGAAAATAAGTCACAAAAATACAATTCAGTTAGGCAAGAGAGGGCAGATTGCAATCCTCATGATTTATTTTTGCACATTATCCCTCAGTAAATTGATACATTTTTCCCACCCTTGCACAGCTTCGCCTATGTTGGTGGCTTAGAACGATGTGGACTGGTATCAAAGCCATTCATGTTCAGCTAATTACACCTCTAATTACACATCACATGAGAAACACCAG
Source organism: Darwinula stevensoni (assembly GCA_905338385.1). Lineage (NCBI taxonomy): Eukaryota > Metazoa > Arthropoda > Ostracoda > Podocopida > Darwinulidae > Darwinula > Darwinula stevensoni. The sequence goes on from CAJPEV010005143.1 coordinate 12,702, forward strand.
CCAAAAAGAGTGCATATTCCTCTCAGTAGAGATGATCGCTTCTTGGTGGGAGATCCGGGCAGTAGCTTAACTGTGGCGTAACCGTTTCGCATTTCTTTGCAAATAACAATATCCAACTTATTTATAGGTAATTTTGAATTGAAAGTCGGATCTGACATGCATAAGCACGACAGAAGACTGTCCAATTAAAAACCTTGTCGTTAAGAGAATACAGGAAATGTCCCAACAAGAAGTTACGGAATTCATGGATGGTCAGTATTCAGCTGTATTTCATCATCTGCCCTTCTACGAAGGGCAGTCAAAAGAAAACGGGACATGAGGTGAATCACACACAACCGAGAATGTCCCGTTTTCATTTGATTGCCTCTCGTACATTAATCTCCCTTGAATATCTGCTTTATCCCTTTTCCCTCCCATTCCACCATTTTCTTTTGCCAATATTTGTCCTTTTTAAACCTACTTTGCACTTCTATTTTACTTATTTTTAGCTCATATTCACTTCTTTACCCAGAGAATAATATTCATTTTTTGCTGCATAAATATTCTATTGCATGGTACTTTCCACCCTGAATACGAATTTTCCTAAAGAAAAAGGGACGCTGTGTCTCGCATTTTGTGGAGGCACTTTTCTTTATATTTCCATTTTCCACTTCTGCATCATCAAATATAGGTAAACTGACTTCATGAATCCTATCATATTTATAATAAAAGCATTTCCACAATGGAGGTGAAAATGCATCCTATTCAGAACTCATTCAGGACGTTATACATGTATGCTCAATTCACCTTAGCATCTCATAGACCGCAGAATTGAAAAGAGAATATAAGGACACAATGGAAAGTGCAATTATTTCAAGGATAATGAGATTTCGAACGGGGTATCTCTTGACGTCCTACTGGCTTCCTCCAATAGCGTGAGATGACCCCAGGGACGTCCCGTTTTCATCCCAGAGTCCCACTCCCCATTGCGAAGCATACGAGGTCTGATCAAAAAGTATCCGACCAATGGCCGGGAAAAAAAAACTCTCTAAACTACGGTGTTGCGGCCCTAATCCCCTTCAAAGTAGGCCCCTTCTGATACCACACACTTGTTCCAGCGGTCCTTCCATTGTTCAAAACCCTTTTGGAACTCGCTCTGTGGAATACTCAACAGCTGCGTCGTCGCATTGCGTTTCATCTCCTCTGTGTCTTCAAACCGCTTCCCCTTCAATGCATTTTCAACTTTGGGAAAAGGAAAAAGTCACACGGAGCCATGTCCGGTGAATAGGGGGCTGCGGAACTTGCTGGATTCGATGTTTGGCCAAGAAGTTCTGGACAAGATGTGACGAGTGGGCGGGGGCGTTGTCATGGTGCAGTCGCTCCGCTCCCACAACGCAGGTCGCTTGCGCCGCACAGCAGCACGCAGCCGCCGGAGAACTTCGACGTAGTACTCCTTGTTTACAGTTTGGCCATCTGGTGCGTATTCATGGTGAACGACGCCTTTGTGATCGAAGAAAACAGTCAACATCACTTTGACTTTGCTTCGAACTTGGCGAGCCTTCTTTGGCCTCGGTGATTGAGGAGTCTTCCATTGTGATGACTGGGCTTTGGTTTCCGGATCGTAACCGTAGACCCACGATTCATCACCGGTAATTATTGTTTTCATGAAGTTTGCGTCTTGATCAACACACTGCAGCAAATCTCTGGCTACCGCAAGGCGAGCTTCCTTCTGCTCGACTGTCAGCAGTTTTGGGAAAAATTTTGCTGAGACGCGTTTCATAGCCAAATCTTCTGTCAGAATGGACTGTACAGAACCAAACAAAATCCCCAACTCATCGGACAGCTAATTGTTATCCTCCGGTTTTCTCGCACGGTAGCACGCACTTTGTCAATCATCTGTTGGTTCCTGCTCGTGGGTGGCTTCCCTGAGCGTTCATCTCTCTCCACTGACGTCCGTCTTTCTTTGAACCGCCTAAACCATTCCTTAATTTGCGTTTGGCCCATTGCCTCATTCCCAAAAGCCTTCAGAATCATACCGTATGTTTCTGAGCATGAATGCCCAAGTTTCTGGCCAAACTCGATGCAGATGCGCTGCTCAATTTTCTCAGTCATCGTCAATGCGACGCGCAAAAAACGCACAACAATAGATTTTGACTGGTTGAAGGTAACTGAGCAGTCCGAGCGACGATTAATAATTCACACATGCGCACGGAGGTTCAAGGTCACACTCACCCTACTCCCCGGCCTCAAGCGTCTTCTTGTTGAAAAGAAAAAAAATGTGGCCGGATAATTTTTGATCAGACCTCGTATAATTACAGCAGATAAATATCCAAGAAAGATCTTGATGTCAGTGATATTCCTGTTTATTTTCCATTCTTTCGATACATGAATATTAATTTTAACTCTTTATTCACTGCCATGCACATTTCGGCCATTTAGAAAGTCTCTGCTATCTTAGCCTAACGCGCGAAGCCTTACATGCTATGACTTCCTCGGCCATAGGCTAAGCGAAGGGATGCATGAAAACGGCATATGCCGTGATTGGCAGTGAATGTGTTAAGGTGAAAAGTACTTGTTCTTCGAGCGCAAAACTTGCGTCGTCTTCAGTAGAGTGCAGTATGATTTGTACGTATTTGAGATATGAAGATAATTTATATTTGTATAGTGTATGCATTTTCCGAAATCAATGTCACTGCCACCACTTGCGCAGGGAAATGCATGGTCAGAAATTTGTGTCCTGCCCTCTCTTTCAGGAAATGAAAAAGGGTATTGCACAGCTCAGGAGGCATTCTTGTGGACATAGGAGAAAAACACACTCTGCCTTCGGTAATGTTATTTACTAAAAGGGTCGCGGATTCTCCCAACTGATTACTGGATGTACACCCTGTACCTATCATCATCGAAAGCTTTTCCTTCTGGGGACATAAAAAAGCAAAAGCGTTGCAGCACGACCTCTCAAATTGTATTATACATAACCAAGATGGACTTCGCTTGGGAGCTCTGCGACCAGAGTGGAGGATGCTTCGTATACGGTCGCAATGCGGCTTTGCCTGAGCACTTCGCAGTCGTGCGTCGGCCATTACTCCCACCCAATGTCCCAATCGTGTTCTCCTGATCATTTCTGGTCTCATAAGAAGGGATGTTAATAATAATCCGAGTAGCAACAAAGTTTGTGACGCACAACATAAAAGTTTGTTCTGGAAAGGGGAGATTTAATGCTTCCAAAAGTTTGCCCGAAGGACCATGCTGCTCTTGCCTGTTCCATAGAGAGTAACAAATTCAGTAGCGTGCCATGAAACTGTTTAAAAGAAACGCAGTAAAATAATGAAATAATGAAAATTAAATTTAAAATATGCAAAACAAGGAGAATAAACTGAATAGGCTATTGAGGTTAGGATGTGGCCTAGGCATGCAGCTTGCTTGGTTAGGATGTAGCCTAGGCATGCAGCTTGCTTGGTTAGGATATAGCCAAGACATGCAGCTACAGGAAAATTCGTCTTTTCCAACCCAAGCGCAACAACCTGTTATACTGGTGGGCCACTTAACACATTGTGCCTTGCAGCCGTCATACGACGTCCAATGCTAATAGCAATTACAAATAGCCGGGGCTGAAAGTTTTAAGCGAAATGTCAGAAATGTGCTGTCAGTACGGGTGACAGCTGAGAAATATGGCTTCGGTCCGGCGTTCACAAAACTCATGAATTTGGTCTGAACTTCATAACGGAACGAAACTGGCACAAATAATAAGGAATCCAAGTGAAGGGCATAAGCATGTATCGTTCGTCGCATGTTAGAAACCTTCCCCTGAGGTCTACTGTAGGTCATGGTTTGATTCGCGATAGAAATCCTGCATTCCAGCTTGAAACTCAGGGAAGATTTTTCTCATCCTTTCTCAGAGCACCATTTTTAAAAGGATTTTTTTCTTCGTTTTTTTTTTTACATGGATCACCTTGAATAATTCTACTGATTAGCTAACAGATGTAGTAATACAGTTAAGGTATTAAGGGAAGATGAAAATCGACCCCCGTAGAATCAAATTCTGGCTTATAATTATTGTAGAGGACCCCAAGGGAGGGCTTTGAAGCCACTTTTTGGCACTCTCA
>CAJPEV010005144.1:0-16776 GCA_905338385.1 Darwinula stevensoni
ACCCTATTGACTTCCCTGATGCAAAACGGTAAGAGTCAATTAAACTGGGATTTTATGACGCAAGATTCATGCCATAATATTTTCCAATTCGAAAAATCGCTTCATAAAGGTACATGGATAATGCAAAATCATCGTGAAACCCATAATTCAACGTTAATTCACCGAGTACTCACATAAATAAATGATATGCTGAGGTTAAATCATATGAATTTATGGTTATATAAGAAATATTGCGCCAGGCAGCGCCAGGCTTGCGCCAGGCAGCGCCTCCGGTGAAACTTACCTTTTTTATACTACTCTGCACGACAGAGGCGAACACGTTTGAGGGAGACGACTGGACGGATAAATATATCGTCGAGGCACCAACGCTTGAGATAAGGCACCTCTTAAATCAGCATGCATGACTCACATAAGGAAAATGTTCACGTGGCTCTTGAGTCAAGAACATTTAGTAGCTCCAAAAGAAGAGATTGAGATGCACTCGAGGGTGAGTATCACGTCCTTGCTTGCCCACGCACTACATTTCATTTCCTGTCGTCCAATTTCACAAATTTCTTTCTATTTCGAAAGAAAAAAAAATCAAATGCTCCCCATTCGATTTCTCCCTCCTGAGATTCCTCTTGGCGCATCGCCGCCCCCCCCCCCCCCCCCGGCATCCTGTCTCCAGCCACGGCTGTTAATTTATGGGACATTAAAATGCGATATGGACAGGAAGTAGGGTCGAAGGTCACGTTTTCGATGGGTCTCTTTAGAGGCATCATTCCACACGGAATTTTGAAATTAGTCTCATTCTCTTCCTTAGATTCTATTCTAAACGATGATGTAAAACTCTCGATGGTTCTACTACAGGTTCGAGATGAGGGACGGATTTTGCGAAAATCTCGTCCCGATGCGCCTCACGTTTGCTCCTCCAAGTGGGGAGATGACTACCAAGAGTGCATATATTTAAATGTAAAAAAAAAAATTGAACTAAAAAAATGTTTGCAAAACAAACTCAAATAATATCCCATGACCCCCAGAGTATCTCCCTAAAATTTCACTGTCCAATGCCTTACCGTTCCGGAGATATTGAACTTCAAAAGTGTAAGTTTTTATGGACAACCTGTATATGAAAAATATTTTTATCTTCGTTCGCGAGAATGGAAAATAAATCATCTTGTGAAAACAGAGATAAAAATTATCAGAAATACTTCCGGCTGAAATATTACTGTACACATTGGAAATATTATTCAAGCGTACGTTCTAATAATTCGTCTTCGAATTGTTTAATAAATATTTAAAGCCACATTTACTTCTCTGGGAACGAAGGCCTGCTAGATTGGAACAGCTCATCAATGTGGAGGTTACATCTATGAAATCCGAGTGAATCCCAAAATTGTTGCAACTGCAAGGAAAATGTGCTGGATGAAAGTTTTATGAAGAGTAGCGGACCTATTGGAATTCTGAAGGAATCTTGAGAACGAAAACAAATATGTAACTGGAATAGAAAGTAACAATTGAATTTGTTTGCTTGTTTGATTTCTAATTAAGCCCAGCAAAAATTAGACGAAGACTAAACTATAAAACAATGTATTGAATACATGAAAATCCCCTCAGATACGGAAAATAAAGTACGACTAGAGTTCCGATGTTAATAAATGAGCTAAAACTAAAATAATACAAATTTGGGGGAGTACTATGGAATTGAGTTGATGACCAGAGCTTTGTCCCTTCGATTTCCTCTCTAGAGTTTTGCTACTTTCTTGAACGTGTTCTTTTACGTAACGCAGAAAGTGATTTTTTTTTAAGCCCGTGAGACCCATAACTTGCCTACCTTTACGTGACACTAATGCAAAGGTTCTTATAATGCCACATACATTATTACATACTTCTATAAAGTTTTTAACATATTCTTTTTTTGTGTACTCGTATTGACAGTGCCTCTGGCGGTTAGTCGAGCAAGAGATTAGACAGTCTCTCCAAGTCTTGGACATGATACTGTTTACTCCAGAGGAATCTAATCAGTGGCGTATTTTATGGGAGGGGGGGGGGGGGGCACCTAGAAGCTCCTTGAAGGTAGTTTTCTCCCTGATATCGCTCGGGTGGGGTTTGGCTCCACTGCTCTGTTGCCCTGCCCCTCCCTGACCCTTCAACCAAATTACGCCATTGGGTCTGACTCAATTATGTTGAATCGCATTCAGGGTTGGTTGGGAGCCACATTGATGGATTCAAATTTTCAATATGAAAATGTTGATTTTTAAAACCATCCTTTCGTCAACAACTGCTTGAGGGTGTCGTGGGCAAGACAAAATGGATATGATGGAATTTCAAACGGCCTGGTATAGGTGGTAGAGATCCCTTGCAAGCGTAGCATATCTATTTGATAGGACCGACTCGCCGATCGGGCGAGTAGTTGCATTGCTTATCAAGTTTCCGGTTCGGTGCGGGTGAATACTGTACTTCCCAGAGACCTTCAGTTATGAAGTTTGGAGACTTATGCGGCCATCGGGCAGGTCCGATCAGTCCAACACTAGGCGTGTCTCGGGTCCCATAGAGTTCTGCCGACGATCAAATTCTGGGTCGGGTGTGGGGCGTGATTCCACTCGAACGGACTGGGTCGGGTTCGGAAAAATTCATCGGTACAGGCCTCTGCTGGCGGAGAGGTTAGAGAAGATAGAGGAGAGCAAGGAAAACGAACAGAAATGAGGAAATCAAAAGCAAGCAGTAGAGCGTAGGATTGCTTGCGCCTCACATCCCTAGGCAGGGGAACAAAGGGAAGAGAAGCATAGGCAGGTGAAAGACTGCGAGATGTGTGGGAGGTAGGAAATGAGAGTGTGTCGTCTGCTAGAATTTACAACTACCGAAACAAAGATAAAGTTCCACTATTCGATAATCTATTGGCCTAGAAAGATGATCCAAGTACCATCTGAATTGTGGGTCATTCTGATACATGATACGCCGAAGCAATTATGCGAGGGAGGAGGCCTGCAAGGGAAAACGTGACCGATTCCTGCAGAACTCTCCGACTTGACATCGATCAAATTCCTATAAATAAGAGAATTATGAATATTGAATGTTGGCATATAAATGGGCAGAGCCCTTCATAACAATCGTCTCTAGATATCGGTGCACAATAATCACATTTCTTTTTCGTTCCCGAGTAATCCGGGTCCGAAATTCGAAATATCAATAGCTAAAAAAAGGGGAGATTTTCGAGAGGGTTTTCAAATGGCATGCAAAAACTGCATTTGATTTGAATGCCACTTTGCATGAAGACGTAACTGGACATGATGCAAAATCGAATGTATGGATTTCTCGATGCGTCGCTTACAACGGATTTGGGACAATTTGGGACGTCACACCAGCCATATTGGCTATAGTCGCGCCTTCGGCGCTCCATTACCTTGAATAGTGATTCAATCATTTATTATTTGCGAGATGACAAACACGTATTTAAAGTGCGTCTCAATTGAAATACGTGACATATGGGGAGGAAAGTCTTCAATCTTCTCAAAATAAGGTGTCCGTTTGGAAAAGGGTGGAGAATACATTTTGAAATACTTCCCTACTATAATCTACGTTAATGGGACATATTTCAAAAATAGGATTTTTCCTGTACTCAGCCATCAAATAGTTACTTCTGAGGGAAGTTTAAATTTTCTATCTCTGTTTCGTTGGATCAAAAAAAAATTCAGGAAAATGGGACTTAAAAAAAAGTGCCCTGATGGGTTTTAACGAAAATATTTTTTCCTTCTGACTGTAGACTCAGGGAACTCCATGCCACCCAGTTTCAACCTTATACGTTTCCCCTTTTTACAGGCGATAAAAAATGTATTTGGAAAAGCGACCCACCCAAAAGCTCTGAGGCGACGCATGTCAAAAGTTGAAATTTTCATTAAATCAACATCACGTCCGTTATGCGTGCGCCAGCTACTACTTTTCTATTTCTGCTCGATTCGCTAGGATGTGAAACATTCTTTGAAAACGTAACGTCCCCAAGAAATATCCCCCAAAAATTCCAATATTTTGGAAATTTGACATTTTTCCTGAGCTCAGTGCTTCAGCAGTCACGTTCTTGCCAAGTTTCAGTTTTCCATGTGTCTCCGTTTGATCGAAGCAAAGAGAACTATTTGAAAATATGTTCCCCGAAAAGGTGTGCCCCTAAGGCATGTATCACCAAAGTAGAATTTTTCCTCAACCCAGCATGCGACTTATGTCAGTAAGCTACTCACGATCGTTTATATATAATAAAAGTAGAAGTTTTTATTTACTCAGCTATACATCAGGTTCTTCTTTGCCAAGTTTAAACTTTCTAGCGCCCTCTGTTTTGCTGGATCAGAAATTGGAGAAAATACCCCCTTTGCAATATATGTGCGTTGAGGAGTTTTAACCGAAAAGTACATTTTTTTTAATACCGAAATCAATCCGCAGAGAACTACATGCCCACAAAGTTTCAATATTATACGTTTGCCCTTCTCGCTGGTGAAAAACATGTTTGGAAAAGCCGACCCACCCAAAAGCTATGCCCGGAGGGGATGCACCATGAAAGCTGACTCTGCATCTCAAAAGGTTCATGTGTACCAAGTTTCAAATTTCTAACTTCTCTAGAACATGGTTAGAATTAGCGTCAGTCAGTCACGATCGTCTATATATATTAGATGAAAGAGTGGGTGTCCGCATGTTTAATATAGAAATTGAAATCTCTTTCCTTTGCGCTGCGATATTTTCTGCCACGGTGGGGCGCTCTGCAGTTGGATGTACGAACACGTAAGCGAAAGTGTGCAGGATGTTCAGATTCACCGCAAGCCCGAAAGATGGGAATTATGGAGGGCCAGAGTTAGCCGGAAGAACTTGGAACTAAGGAGATTCGTCCAGCTTGTGTGAGGTAAGGCCACATTGGGTCTGATTGTTTTCATGTGCCCTTTCATGATCCAATGAATAAAATGTGGAAGTCCTTTTTCAGGTCAGGTTGAAAAATTATGACGTAATTCCTATTAAGGGGAAGAGGCACTGGGAAATTTTGCAAAACGTAAAAAAAGTATAAGTTCTTCTGTGCTTGTGTTGCGTTCGTTTTTTTTTTTCGAGGAGGATGAATACCCTAGGCGTTTGTCATATGAGCCACATGTGGCCCCTCACAGGGCACAAATTCACCATGGACGCCAAAACTTCCAGAATGAATGAAGCAATAATGGAAGCCACCCTCAGTTTTCCTTCAGAAAGTAGAAATGCCACGCTCGGGATTGACTCCTCTCCCCTCAAAGAGGGGGGGGGGTGGTTTGGGTGGGGGAGCGTTGGGAGTCTCTTTGCATTGGGTGCCGAAATAGCTATGGTCGGTCCTGAATACTGTACAACATAATGTCTTGTGTTTCTGTGCCCCTTATGAAATGTTCATAAACCATGGTGAGTCTTCCTGCAGTCGGAACATCACTTTGCTATATCAATCTAAGGAATTCATAACGAGCAGGCGTAAAATAAATCGTCACTCTTTCGTGTCATTTGCAGGCCTAGCCAAGCTTGCTCTTCCAATCTATTGCATGCCCAGCTGCCGCAAGATGGAGCAGGTAGAGGCTTAGTAAATGAGAAAATCGTATGTCAATTTTTAGTCTGTTACTCGTTAATCGTTACTACTCCTGTTATACTTTGTATTGCGTAAAAATTAATTGGAAATAGCAATTTCGAAAGAGTGAGGGAGAAATGAACCAATATAGCGCCTACGTGATGACCTATCCAGACCTTGATTATCAAAGCAGGTGTCGGGAACCATTTTGGCCATGTGAGCCATATTAAGATTGAGGTAAGGAATTGTGAACGAAAGATTTTCAGGACAACCGAATTTTTCCTGAAGTCACCAACAGATATGTGCATTCTTAGACACGTTAGAAGAATGAGAAACAACCATGATTTTTAGCCATGGCTTAATGAGCCAAACTTTTCAGCTTGTGAGTCAAATTTGGCTCACGAGCGGAATTTGGTTCCCTATCTAGGGCATTGGTCATATTTCTGCATGGGACATCTAACTCATATATTTGAACAAGAAGCTTCCCACAAATTATGCGAGATGACGCTGATGTAGCCGCTAGTTCAACGGTATTAAAGAGTGACTCGGTATTTGACTTGACCCCTGGTATGGAAGAAAGATGACGTACACATATAGATCTAACTAGAAATCTTTTTTAATCTCCTAAATCTCATGCCGCACGTGAGCCCGTTGGCCCAACGTGGGAAAGCGGGACAAGCCTACCCCCCAAGCAGCATGTTTACGTTAATTTTACGTAAAATTAATGCTAATTCCCCCCCCCCCCCCAAAAAAAAAAATCATGCGAATGTAACGAGTCAGTTAGTCCTTTGAAGGGAATTGATACACTGTATTTCTCCTATTCCTTTAAATACTTTGGAAGTCTAGTGTATTTAGACGAGTACACGAGTACACAAATACTCATCTACACCAGCACTCAAGAGTACCCAGATAACTCACTGCTATCCTCCTCCCATACCGGAACCTCGGAAAGAGGAATTATTGTTTGGAGGGGCTCTCTTGCATTAAGGAAAGAGAAGACTTAGAATACTAGCTATGGACAAACTCGCTATGGCCTTCGGCGCTCCATTGTCCAGGTTAGTGATTCATGCATTAATTTTTTTTCAGAGTGGCAAAAAAGGATAAAAAGTATGTACCTGTCGAAATGGGCGCCAAGAGAGAACGAATCAATATTTCCATCGAAATAATTATACCAATTATTTCTTGTGTGCCCGACTTTAAATCTCTTCATAATCTGTCCTGAAGGGTCTTATTTGAAAAATAAGATCTGCACTTAGAAATCGAACAGGTACTTCTGCTCCAAGTTTCAAATTTATTTATTTCTCTCCTTCGTTGAATCGGAAAAGTTTCCGGAAAATGAATCTTTCGCAAAAAAAAATATTCCCTCAGTGGTTTAACTCAAAAATGAACATTTTTACTGAAAAAAGTACTTGGAGAACAACATGCATCCAAGTTTCATCCTTATCCGTTTGCTCTTTTTGCTGGTGTAAAAATATCTTTGGAAAAGCCAACAAAGCCAGAAGCTGTGCCCTAGGGGTATGCACCACAAAACTGGAATTCTTTTCTGAACTCACCATCACCCCAGTTATTGCTGTGCCAAATTTTCATATTTCTATCTCTGTACAATTCAGTAGACAAAAAAATTATTCAAAAAGTCATCCCCCAAAAGTGTGCCCCCAGGGCATGCATCTGAAATTTGACATTTTCCTGAACTTCGTGTCTCAGTAGGCATGTCCATGCCAAGTTTCAGCTATCCACGTCTCTCCCTAACCCACGTCTCACCCACGTCTCCCGTTTGAATAGCAACCATGAAAATGACTGGAATGAACATCATGGAATGACTGGAATGAATCAAATTTCATCCTATAAAAGTGCATTTAAAAAAATGCACTTTTATAGGATGAAATTTGAAAGACACGGCAGTTGTAAGCATGCAACGGAAAATCGCCGTAGGATGCCAAAGGATGCTGCATACAGAGAGGGTTTTAACAAGAAGTCAGCCTTGTTCATCCACTTTTTTGGGTGCTTGTACTTAAATTGCAATTGCTCCGGTTCCGTTGAAGAAAATTTGATAAATGATACGGCAATTGAAAGAGTATTAATAGCATTTAATAACAGGATTTAATAACAGAGGATTTAATAACACGAAGAAAGGTTCATTTTTCAAAAGTTATTTCCGATCAAAATTGGTGCGTTTTTTTGGGCCACCCTGTATATTAGATGTGGAGCTGGGAATCTGCTCTTCCCTATTCCCATGCACTCCTGTAATAACAAGCTTAGCTTTAGCATTTAGTGATTCCCTAAGTCATATATTATTAAAAATACATAATAATTTCATGCTTTTTCATATATGAATTTATGAATTGCATAATAAAAAGTGGAAGGATATTAAGAAAACTTAATTCTATATCAGGAAAGCCAGTACTTAATAGCATTTTTAGGGTGCTGGGAGCAAGGGTTCCACCTAATGAGGAATTTTGGTACCGCAACCGCAGGATGGTCAGATAAAGTTTCATATGGATGGTGTGGAGTTAATTTTGCATAAACTTGATATCATGTACTTCACGTCAAATGGAGTGACACCTAGTTTATGCAAAACACACGTACACATTGGTGACACAATATAGGAACGTAAATTTTACGTAAACTTGATATCATTTTCATGGCAATTGCAAGAAATTTACAGTGCAAAAAAATTGATATCTTGTTTACGTAAACATGTTGCAAGGACCCCAGTAGCACCAGATATTGGCTCAATGCTGGACCGACATTGGGTACGTTGGCTACATCTTGAGCTATATTGTCATTCCATCATCGATCCGACATTGGACCGACGCGATGATCCGATGTGCCCGACCGCACTTGAAGTTACCCTTCTGGCCACTAGATGGAGGTATAGGTCTCGCTTTTCTCACAGTACACAGAAGTGCCCTTCCCTCTATCCCTGTAATTGTCCCTCAAAGGAGTGTTTAGTACCTCGCCATATTTCTCGACTAGTCTCATTATAGCAATCAATAATCTCGGACACGTCTTCATTTGTTATCCCCATTTTCGAGACAGAATCATGAAGCCCAGACCATGAACAAGCTCATATTCCTATCAGACCCTTTCACAAAATCACCATGTTCCAAACCGAAGGGAATAATAACAAGGTAGTCTGCCAGCTCAATCTTCTATTTCGTCAATCTGAGGACATAATGAGGAAACCTTCGACTGAGTTCGCAGATACGTACGCTATTGAGCAGTTACGAGTGGACCTTCCCTGAAGTGAAATACAGTATAATTAGTGCATTCAGAGAAATAACTACCTCCCTACTTTTCTGTCTCCTGCTTATCCATTGGACAGACATGTGCATGGGCAGGGGTTGTACCATAGAGTAGAGAGGAGGCTCCACTCCGCTCGAAACTCATTCATTGACAGGGTCGCAATAAAGATGTCGCTGTAGATCCTCCACCTGGCGGGCGCACATCAACAACTCCTCCACGGCCGAGCAGCAGACTCAACGAGACACCTGTGTTACGTTGAGGGATCCCTTTGGGTCGAATCCCCGAAAGAGTCGATTCCCGATTCCGCTGCCACGAAGCACGCCTTATGGAAGTGTTGTTGATAACAAGCCATCAGATGCCTCTGTAATATTTCGATCCTCCCCTACCTCTTGGAGTGCCGCCTCTAGCTACAATCTCTACTCTATAGTTGTACTGGTACATGCCGTACTAGTACTGCTAAAGAAATGCCTTCACAGTGGGAATACCTTGACAAGATGAAGAATTTAGAGAAAATAATAGCACCAATATTGCCCCAACAAAGGGCCCGATAGTAATCCGAATAGTGGTCCAAGATGGGTGCCAATGTTAAGCCAAGATGCATATTCCTTGACAGCCGATATTGATTCAATATTGAGGTGCGACTGGGAGTACTCCCAATGAGAACCTTAAAGCATTCTTTCTTCTACTGAAAGAAGCATAAGAACAGTGATTGGGTCCGTGGATTCCATTCACTATTTCCTTATCTTGAGGGAAGAAGGATAAAATTAGGGGATGATGTCGCGGCCACTCCATCGAAAAATAAGGGGAGGGTTGTCCTCTTAAATGTACAATAAACAGTACATTCAGGGGATGAAGAACCTATATATTGTCCTGTGTCTCCAGCCCATCCGTGGGACAGAATTATGCATGAACAGGGGGTTATACTAATGCAGGTAGTACTGGTATTTAAGTTAGAAGTTTCTCCACCAGGAAAATATATTTACGGAGTCATGAATTTAGAGCAAATACCAGCTTCAATATCTCCCACGGTTGTAATCCCAATAATGGTGATGTTGGGAGCTAATGCGGGGCAAAGTTGAATATTCCTTACCAGCAGATATTGATTCAATATAGGGTGCTCCTGGGGTAGGCTCCTTCTAAATATATTCTCTCTACCGATTCATACTTGAATAAGAAATTTATTCAATAAAGAACAATCTTTCAACATGGATACATAATTGATCCAATGACACTTTTTCTGTCCTTGATCCGTCGGTCGAACTGGATCCTATGGATGACACCACGGCTAAGGGTTACCAGGGTGTGCATATGCAGTTTGCTGGAATTCGATGGCGCCGGGATATACTGGCTGATTCGGTGCATTCATCCTTCTTATCCTCAGCGCTTTCAAGCCTGCGTGGCATCGCTGAATGGCCACTGCCCCGCCGATGAAGCATAGGACTAGAAGAATGTAAACCCGGTACAGGCATTGTAAAAATCAGCATGGAATAGTTGAGAGTCATGTTGTCCAGACGTGCAAGTAAATATAATTTATGAGTGATATAGGGTAAGCACCCGGTTTCTGGCCAGTCTCCAGTTGTTTGTCAGTGAGGCTTAAATTCAGCATAATTAGGTAATCTGGCTGTCTTTAAGTATTCTACCAACATCTTCCCTTACGAGGACCTATTAATAGCGTTTCCAGGTGTGCGCACAGGGTGTCCAGTTCCTACGGGAGTCGTATCAGCGTGGCCAAAAACTGGGGTGTTTACCCTAAACTCACCCTCACAAAACGTCCACCTCCCATGTTGATTTTGAACCAGGCGGGTTCCTCATGGCGTTATTTCCATCTGTTGGAGCGATGTCCACCTGGGGGAAAATCTACCTGGCTTGAAATACAAGTGCGCTAATGGAAAGGTGGATTTCCACCGGGGGGGGGGGACGTCCATCTTGTTCCAAATCCACCATTCATCCACCTGGTTGTTTGACCTGGTGGATGAGGGGTGGACGTTTTGTAAGGGCAAGATACCTGAATCCTGAAGGACTCTATCATTCAAATAAAAATTTATTTACTTCATTAAGTGTCACGTCCGTCACGCCATAACAAACTCGGGCATCAGGAGGTATTCATTTTTGCGCAAAGAAGGCCCATTCCGAAAAAAAACTATCACAATGAAGGAGACAACACTATTGTTTCACTCACGGGCAGAAATGAAAAGTGAAACAATGCGGCCGTAGTTCAATGAGCATTCACACGTCCCTTCTACATACACTGAGCATAAATCCTCGCAATTTTGTTCGAAGGTGACGATGGCAGTAATCCCCAACGCGATCAAGATGATCCCGAGTCCGATGACGACCCCGCCCGCGATCATCATCATCTTCGCCGTCTAACATGCAATATTGTTCGCCTCAACATATCATCTCGATCGAGAGCAACGGGCTGACAGAACTGAGATTGCAAGAACTGACTTTGACAGTGACGGTGCTGATCCCACAACAGTAGTTGACTTGAACTGCCTCATGGTTGGCCACTATCACATTGACACTCGCCATCTTCTTCTGCGCGACAGAGATGAACACGTTTGAGAGAGACTACTAGACGGATAAATATATCGTCGAGGCACCATAGCTTGAGATAAGCACCTTTTTTGACGTTTTCGTCCCCGCGAGTGAATTATCAAGCATGATTCACATAAGGGAAATGCTCAAGTGGCTCTTGAGTCGGAAACCTTTAGTAGCTCCAAAAGAAGAGCTTGAAATGCACTCCCGGGTGAGTGTCATGTCCTTTCTTGCCCCGCACTACATTTCATTTCCTGTCTTCCAATTTCACGAATTTCTTTCTATTTCGAACGAAAAAAAAAATCAAATGCTCCCCATACGATTTCTCCCTCCTGAGATTCCTCTAGGCCCGTCGCCGCCCCCCCCCCCCCCCCCCCCCCCCCCCCCCCCCCCCCCCCCCCCCCCCCCCCCCCCCCCCCCCCNTTCCTTCCGATTCCTCGAGTTTCTTCGATCGAAGCGCGATCAAACGGCGCGGTTCTTCGAGCGATGCCATGGAGTAGAGAGTAGACAAATATCACAGAGACATCTGGTGGCCTGTTAACAACACTTCCATGCGGCGTGCCCACTGAGCTAAGAAATAAACTGGAGATGTCGCGCCCATAGGAGTAGCACAGGGAAAACGGGTGCATTTCGAAGCCATATTGGTTGGGTCGAGGCTAAAGCGGGCCTGCGGTGAGCATCGGCCGAGTAATGGAGCAGGTCCCGCGGGAACACTGGAACAGCCTTTCTGAATACTCCAGCATGCCCTGCCAATACCCGCCAACACCTCTACCGTGCACCTCGTGGTCGACCTTCGTTTCCGTTAGCCTATGTTTACTTTTGAACGTTCACTCGAAGTTCGTTTGAGTTTATGCCTTAGACTTGCTGTGAAATATGTCGACTGTGATGATGCGAGGGCGGCGTAACGTTATCGCATTTGTAGGCCCGGCAATCTCAGCAAAGGCAGGCCTGGAACTTGGAGGCCCACTCGAGAAATGCCCACTCGCCCACATGAAAGAAGAGTTCCGACATGACGTTATCAGCCCGATGATACTCCCCCAGAATCATTAGGCCTCCAAGTACCATGACTGCCTGCCGTCATGATCGCGAAACAAATATGAACTGAGATGGGAAATTTAAAAAATCCCATTGGNCCACTCGCCCACATGAAAGAAGAGTTCCGACATGACGTTATCAGCCCGATGATACTCCCCCAGAATCATTAGGCCTCCAAGTACCATGACTGCCTGCCGTCATGATCGCGAAACAAATATGAACTGAGATGGGAAATTTTAAAAATCCCATTGGAGAAGAGCCACCACAGACCCAACTAGGATGGCTTCCAATTGCCCCAAAACCATTGTAAGCCATCTCCAGTTCTATTTCTTAGCTCAGTGGGCGCGCCTCGCGGCAGCGGATTCGGGAAACGACTCGTTCTGGGATTCGACCGGATGGAATCCCTCCACGCAACGCGCGCGTCTCGTCGAGTCCGCTGCTCGACGAGCGCCCGCCAGGCGGAGGATCGACAGCGACAACCATATTGTGACGCCGTCGATGAATGGGACTCGAGCGGAGTGGAAGCCTTTAGTGACACTCTCTGTGGCGATCCTGTGGCGATCTATGGCGATCCTGTGGCGATCTTTTTCCTAGGTTTACCCTGCATACCCGAAGCCAGGGGCGGCTCGTGCCCCCCCCCTCCCCTCCCCTCCCCCCCTCAGTCATCTCGGTAGCACAGGATCACATTCCAATGTAATGAAATCATTTTTTTAAATTTAGATCTTTTAATGTAGTTTAGAGCACTGCTGACTGCATGCCTTGACAGCCCTCCGTGTAGCATATACGAAAATCATTCCCAAGCCTCAAGTCCATAAGGCGCGCAGGCGCGCGAGGCACATTCCAGGAGTCCATTCTCCTTGCGTTGCGTCACTTCACTAGGTGAAGCATTCCCATCCAAAAAAAAAAAACCGGTGCCCTGGCGTATCTGCAATCGTTGCATTCTTTAACCTTACTTCTCACGCTAAGCCATAAAATATTTGCTGCATGATTTGCATTGCGCCATATGTCTCACAGGACGCAAAATTGTGACTAAATCCCGCCCTTGCCCCCTCCCCCCCCCCCCACTGCCCGAAGCGATGAAAAAAAATCCATTAGATAAGGAAACGGGCTCCGTTCCAGAGATTCGCTCAGTCGCCGCTAGATGTCCCTCACGAGAAAATCGACGCCCAAATTTTCACGCGAAAGAGAACGTGAATGGAGAAGAACCCAACTTTCTCCCTGAAATCAATTCTCAGACCGAATATTTTCAGAAAATTTTTTAAAATTAAGGGGAAATTTTTTTTTTATTACTGTAATTTTTTTTTGCCTGAAAATTTAGAGAATTTCTGACAAATTTCGAAACATTTTGAGGACGAAAGAGAAAAATTCCGGATCCGAAAATTCCGAAAATTTATTCGCATACTAGGAACCATAAGACGTCACTCGACACCGTTTCCGAGGATGAAAGAAAGGTCCAACGGTCCTCGAGAGAAGGAACCCTCAAGCGACCATCCGACAAGCCGATATCTAACATTTTACCATCATAATTTAGATCAACTGTTCCCCTAGGGTTGCTTGTGATCAGGACGCCTAGATAGCGTACTGGTCCGGAAGTCCATTTTATATCATGAAACGGTGTTGAGGCTACTTGATTACAGCTAGTTCCAATTTTTAAGGCCTCCGACTTTTGGAAATTAAGTCTCAAGCCACTCATGGTACAAAAGTTTTCGACTATTCCCAGTGCAGCTTTGAGCGTGGCGTCTGCATCATCAAGTAGAAGGACTGTATCATCAGCATCCTGAAGTATGCGCCACTCACTTTGGGCCACTTTAATCCCTCTTACATTTTTGGAGCCTCGGATTGCGTGTCCCAGTGGTTCGACGCAGAGAAGGAAACCAGAGACCTACAGTTATGAAGTTTGGAGACTTAAGCCGCCCTCGGGCCGGCCCGATCAGTCCAACACTAGGCGTGTCTCTGGTCCCATAGAGTTCTGCCGACGATCAAATTCTGGGTAGGGTGTGGCGTGTGATTCCACTCGAACGGACTGGGTCGGGTTCGGAAAAATTCATCGGTACAGGCCTCTGATGGCGGTGAGGTTAGAGAAGATAGAGGAGAGCAAGGAAAACGAACAGAAATGAGAAAATCAAAAGCGAGCAGTAGAGCGTAGGATTGCTTGCGCCTCACATCCCTGGGCAGGGGAACAAAGGGAAGAGAAGTATAGGCAGGTGAAAGATTGCGAGATGTGTGGGAGGGAGGAAATGAGAGTGCGTTATCTGCTAGAATTTACAAGTACCGGAACGAGGATAACGTCCCACTGTTCGATAATCTATTGACATAGAAAGATAATTCAAGTACCATCTGAATTGTGGGTCATTCTGATACATGATGCGCCGAAACAATTATGCGAGGGAGGAGGCATGCAGGGGAAAAACGTGACCGATTCCAGCAGGATTCTCCGACTTGACATCAATCAAATCACTATAAATAAGAGAATTATGAATTTTCTATGCTGGCATATAAATTGGCAGAGCCCTTCATAACAATCGTCGGTGCACAAAAATCACAACATGTCTTTTTCGTTCTCGAGTAATCCGGGTCCGAAATTCGAAATATCAATTGCTAAAAAATAGGGAGATTTTCGAGAGGGTTTTCAAATGGCATGCAAAAACTGCATTTGATTTGAATGCCACTTTGCATGAAGATTTAACTGGACATGATGCAAAATCAAATGGAGTTTTTGCATGCCATTTGAAAACCCTCTCGAAAATCTCCATTTTTTCTCGATTTCTCGATGCGTCGCTTACAACGGATTTGGGAGGAGTAAACGTGAAGCACGTCGAGACGAGATTTTCGCAAAATCCGTCCCCCATCCCGAACCCGAGGTAGTAACAACGAGAATTTTACATGTTTGTTTAAAATGGAATGGAAGGAAGAGAATGGGGCTGATTTCAAAGTTCCGCGTGGAACGATGCCAGAGATTAAAGACTCTGAAGAGACCCGTCGATTTCGTGACCTTTGACCCTACTTCCTGTCCACATCGGTGACCTTTGAGTCTCGAAATGTGGCTGTTGAGCCCCCCTTAGAGATCCTAAACAATAATTATATAGCAGAATTTTGATTCAGGGGGGTCAATTTTTATCTTTTATGTGTACCTTAATTTAGGGATGTTCCCAGGCCGCACACGACGTTGAGTTCACGTTGGTTGCGAGTGGGGAGCGTGGGCCTACATTGCAGTGGGCTGCCCATGTAGGCCATACGTCGGTGCTAGAACGGCAGTACACATTTTTCTTATCTTTCCATGAGACATTTATCTCAGCTATTGGAATCAAAAAGCTCAAATCAAATGATGTGAGATAGCGCCGATGTAGCCGCTATTTCTGTGGCATCAACATAGAGTGTAATTAGAGGAGGCATTCCGAGGGGTAGGAGGGGGAGGGGGGGGGGGTTAAATACTACAGAGACATCTGGTGGCTTATTATCAACAACACTTCCTTAAGGCGTGCTTCGGCCTTCAGCCGGCTGCGGCCCGCAGTAGGTAAATAAAAATCTGAAAAGGCCCTCACAGCCATTTGAGTTGTGCTCTAGTCAGCAGCGTGCTCAGGAAATCTGAATGAGGTGGTGGGTTGCTAGATGAAAAACTGATAACCCACCCTGTATTTGTGGCAAAATGAATAAATTTGTGAGAATCAAACCTGTATAATTCACCCCAATTAACACAGGGGGGACCCCAGTAGCACCAGATATTGGCTCAATGCTGGACCGACATTGGGTACATTGGCTACGTCTTGGGCAATATTGCCAATATTGCCTGAATGTTGGGGAAACAATGAAATTCCGATATTGCTATATGATTATTCATCCAATATTGGACCGACGCGATGATCCAATGTGCCCGACCGCACTTGAAGTTACCCTTCAGGCCACTAGATGGAGGTATAGGTNTTATTCATCCAATATTGGACCGACGCGATGATCCAATGTGCCCGACCGCACTTGAAGTTACCCTTCAGGCCACTAGATGGAGGTATAGGTCTCGCCTTTCTCACAGTACACAGAAGTACCCTTCTGTCTTTCCCTGTAATTGTCCTTCACAGGAGTGTTTAGTACCTCGCTATATGTCTCGCCTAGTCTCATTATAGTAATCAATAAAGTCGGACAATTCATCATTAGTTATCCGCATATTCGAGACAGAATCATGGAGTCCAGGAAATAATCAAGCTCATATTCCCTATGAGAGCCCCTACGAACGCTTTCGTATTACGTCCCGCTCGAGTGGAAGTCCGCAATAATTACTATGATCCCTAAGCCCGATAAGGACCTTTCCGACCCTCCTTCCTTTCGTCCTATTAGCCTTCTCAGCTGTCTCCAAAAACTCTTAGAAAGGATTCTTACCTCTCGCCTTAATGATTACCTGGAAACCAATAATTTACTCTCTCCCTCTC
>CAJPEV010005145.1:0-16774 GCA_905338385.1 Darwinula stevensoni
GCTAATTCTAACCATGTTCCAGAAAGGTTAAAAATCTGAAACTTGGTACACGTGTACCTTTGGGGGTGCAGAGTTCAGAAAAAATCCGACTTTGGAGGTACATGCCCTAGGGGTACACATTTTGGGGGAGAAGTATTTTTAAATATATATCTTGATGGATAAGGATGTCATCGAAAGAAGACATTGTATGTCACCGATTTGGTGGTGTAGTGGTAGAACATGGGACCTGTAATCGTGAGGCCTGGGTTCAATTCCTGACCATTACATAATATATTTTTATTTCTCTTGCCTTCCAAGTACCGTTGCTTGAATAAAACGGAGAGACATGGAAAGCTTAAACGTGGCAATGACGTGCCTACTGACATGATGAGTTCAGGAGAAATGCAAAATTTTAGATCCATGCCCTGGGGGCATATTTTTGGGGGCCTACGTTTTCAAGTATTTTTTTTTCCTGGCGTATTGAGCTAGTGTGGAAAGATGAAACTTGGTACATAACTACCTATTGGAAAGCGCGGGGAGCATATTTTTGGGGGCCTACGTTTTCAAGTATTTTTTTTTTGTCCTGGTGTATTGAACTAGTGTGGAAAGATGAAACTTGGTACATAATTACCTACCGGGAAGATGCGTACAGAAAAATTCAGACTTTGCAATGAAATGCCCTGGGGCATGAATTTCAAAGGGAGAATGTTTTCTCATTATTTTTTTGCATTAGATAAACCGATGGACATGGAAAGCTGGAACTTTGTATGAATGTTACTACCAAGATA
Organism: Darwinula stevensoni; assembly: GCA_905338385.1. Classification (NCBI taxonomy): domain Eukaryota; kingdom Metazoa; phylum Arthropoda; class Ostracoda; order Podocopida; family Darwinulidae; genus Darwinula; species Darwinula stevensoni. The sequence goes on from CAJPEV010005145.1 coordinate 768, forward strand.
AGGAGTTAAAGAAAAATGTTAAGCCTAGATACATCCCTGGGTGGAAAATTTCTCAAGGGGCGATGTTTAAAAAAAAAAATTGTCCTGGTGAATTGGACAGAAATGGAAAGGTGGAACTTGGCACACATATAAGTGATGTGATATTATTGACTTGAGGGAGTATTCAGCTTTCATGGTGCATCCCCTCTGGGCATCGCTTTTGGGTGGGTCGGCATTTCCAAACATGATTTTTCACCAGCGAAAAGGGCAAACGTATAATATTGAAACTTTATGGGCATGGAGTTCACTTAGGTTTGATTTCGGTAAAAAATAGTAATTTTTGGTTAAAACGCCCGAGGGCACATATTTCTTAAATTTTCCTGAATTTTCTGATCCAGCAAAACGTTGGCTGCTAGAAAGTGTAAACTTGGCTACGAAGTACAAGATGAATAGCTGAGTAAAGAAACAATTCTACTTTTATCTAAAATATGTATACACGATGGTGACTGATTGAAGCTAATTTTAACCATGTTCTAAACATGATGAGAGGCTGAAACTTGGTACACACATAGTTGTTAGATTGCTGACTCCAGAAAAATTCCAAATTTGGGGGTAAGTGCACTGGGGTCTCATTACAGGGGGTCTCATTTTATAAGCCTAGGTTTAACCTTCAGACGGACGCTTAGGCCTAAGCCATTCTCGGGCTCCCCTTGCCTTCAACAAAACGGAAGGAACGTGAAAACGCTGATGACTTTTCGATTCTAGAGAAAGTCTAATTTCGAATGCCCAACTTTGGGGGTCCATGCCCTGGGGGCACGTTTCTGGGGGAGGGGTTGGGGGACTGATTTCGCAGGTCTAGGCTCAAGCCATGGATGTATGTTTAGGCTAATACCACTCTCATACTTTTTCTTCCTTCATGGCAGCAGGATAGAAAATAAATGGATGTATCATTCCACACCTTGGATGAAGTTTGACTTAGCAGGCCTATAGGTAACCCTTGGACATACGTAGAGACCTACTCGAATCTTGCCGGATCCATTCGCATAGAGGAACTTCTCGGCCCATCTTACCGAGAATCATTTTGTCTTAACCTGACGCGCTAGGCGTTTGAGTTATACCGTTGGGCAATTGATGAAGAGAAGGGCACGAGTTGGCGCGTGGTACGCTTGCAGATGTGAATGGGTTCTGTTTATTTTTCTTGCAGGGAAACAGTATAAGATGTTCCATTGACATTTCGATATAAGGTGGCTGTCTAATCCACTTCAAAGAAGGCCAATGCTCACACTTCAACAAAACGGGAAGGTATAGCTACGGTCTGCACATACGGTTTATACGGTTTTTCCATAGACAACTGTATGGAACCTTTAGAAGAGTTTGAAAAAGGGACTGCCATTAAGTCCTTTCGCCAGAATATGAAATTAACGATAAAGTTCCCTACAGTCGAATTGGAATTATCGCCTTGAAACTCAGAAGTAATGAGCTAATGTGTCTGCTTCCTAGCCCCTCCCCCCCAGATGGAGATGTAGGCTTACGCCATTCTCATGAACACGTTCCTTCCTCCTCAGTCATTGAAGGAAGTGTGTGTTCTTGCTACGTTGTTCACTCTAGAGGAATTCGACTTCGGAGGGAAGGAGAGAGGGGGGGGGGGGTGTAAACGCCCTGGGGACAAATTTCGCAGGCCAAGGCCTACCCCATGGATGGACGCTAAGGCCAATACTACTCTCATGGACACTCCTCCTCAAAGGAGACGGGATGGAAAATAAATAGCTGTTGGCTTGCATATTACAGATACAATTCGACATTGGCGGTACTTGCCCTATTGGGAATGATTCAGCAAGCTTATATCCAACCCTTGGACGATTGTTCAGGCCTACATTGACCTTTAATATTAGCCATCTTAGTGTTAAAACTCTCAAGTTGATTATGTGGTTATATGGCTGCTATTACTCCTACTTTTTTGGAGATTGATAAGCTATCAAGAGTGCCTCGACCATAGGCAGGAATTGAATACACCAATTTAACACTAAACGACACATTTACAAATGTTAATTGGTGATCCTCATGCTACAAATGACATGGCGTCATTAAGAATATGTTCTTTGACACCTTCACTTTAAAGGTGCGAGAATTTAACACATGAACAAAGGACTTTGACCGCATTAGTAAGGGTGAGCATCGAAAACGGATGAATTACATCGCAGAGCGCCGAAGGCGCGTCCATAGCGAGTTTGTTTGCCCGAAGGGCAGACAAACTCGCTAGTATATATATGTAGACTATGGTTGAGCCTATACAATAATTCAAACGAAGAGTCTATTCGATGACATTGCATTTCTAGTGGAGATATTCGAAATGCAGGAGGTCTGAAGTCCGTAATCGCGCCTGATTACGTGCATTACATCTGAAAATATGTTGTTGCCTAAAAGGAATTAAATTAATGCGATCACTGTAATATTTGATGCTGGCAAGATGCGGATGTGCAGAGGCATAAATTTCAAATGTTATAAACGATGGAATGTGTTTAGGAATGGGAAAACGGAATTCTATGCTCTCATAACGATTGAGGATTACTTTGAGTAGAGCGCATGTATAAGAGGAGAGCCGGTTTATTCTGCTAGTGAAGCTATAATCTGAATGAGACTATCTCAGCGAGAATATGTACTGAATCTCTGCAGAATCCGTATTGATTGAAGCACAGATTTCAAGGCCTGTGATATTTCCCAAGGTAAGACGACTTTATATTTAGTCAATAGACAAGAGAAAATCTTGTTATGGTATGAATTTCGAAGATTTATCACTTTCGAATAGTGTGATAAGTTTTTGCCATCATTATTCTGCGAGCAGATGGGGGGATAGGCCCTACATAATATGAGTGTCATTGAATTCATCAATCATTATGACTAAGAAATGATGGAATAGAAAAATATTTGCTGACAGAAAATAATTCATAATATCTTTGGCGAGTACTGGGACAAAATTTCTAAGGAATGGGAATGTTTGACCCAATTTTCAACACTCCGAAAATGTATTTGAACATGAAAAAGGCTCATGAACTCCGCATGCAAACTTCCCAGAAGTTCTCGGAATGTATGTGAAAGTCCTACATATGATTACGTCTTGGGTGAATCTGAGTCCAAAACGGTCGCCTAAGCGAATCTCGAAAATTGAACCTTTCCGCAAGAATTGGGTCTCTCACCTATATTATCCGCAATGACAGTATTTTTGCGTTACTGGAGCGAACGGTATGTTGTTATATTCTCGTGATTCCAACATGTGAATCGACCAGTGATAAATTTATCTGTGACTTATGATTAAACGATAAAAGCCACTGCCTTGTCTGTCCGTTTCTATGAATTGTTTATATGGATTACTGCATGTTCCAGATTTAGAAGCAGTCACCCCAATTTTCCTACATACTACATCAAGCATTCGCACGGGCGATTTTATGAGGCATCTTTCAATTTGGCCTGATGTGAAACGATTAATTAGCCAGTAGCACTCTTTCCAAAACGCGTGCAAAATATCAGGCTCACATGCCGCTCTAAAGGCAATGAGTTGCATCAACGAACAGAGATTGCAGACCCTGATCGCGAGCATGGTGAACGTGATGTGGTGTGCACGTTGGTATAACTCTTTTGATGTGCTCCACCGTGAAATGGGCATGCATCTCTCCAGTCCAGTTGTTCTGACATCTGGAAGTATTTTGAACCTCATGCGTCGTGCCACTCCCCCTCCCCTCTATTCCTCTGAGCCCCCTTTGACGAAACCTTGGGTATACGCCACTGCCATCAGCATCCCTCTTCTGCTGTTTTTGAGCATTTAAAGTAGCACATTTCGTGCAGTGAGTCAGAAAGAGATGAACCGAGTGCCCTAGCCCCATCATCGTAGAATTGTTCTGACATCAATCGAATAAATGTTAAAACTGACTACTTGTACATGCATGTACGTTCGGCAGTATGACAAGGGGGCCAATATCGAGCGTCAAAATTTTCAGGTGCGCAAGTCGTCTCTACCCTCACCCCCTTTTTTTTAAATAGCTGAATGACGATTGAATTTTCGACAATGCATTAGGACGCTGAGTCTCAGTTCCCTAATGGGAGAGGTAGCATTAATCAATTATTGCACTTTCGTCCGTAAATAAGGTAAATTGCTGGTTTTCTAGAAAATTTCAAAATTACATTAATTTTTTAATTAGCTTACCAACAATGCAAACAATCTTGTTTTATAATAACAAAAGCCTTATCCCGTCCTTTTATCACAGAGGAACTATCAGGACTATTCTTCCAGCAGACAAGAATCCTGGGCTCAGTGGGTCCATCCTCACAGAAAAACTATCAGAGGTTGCTACAGAAGAAACTTTCGTATCCGCGGAAACAGCCGAAGAAACAAGTACTTACTAAATTATATATTTGTCCATAACGCATCCTCATTTTAGCGGACTTTTAGAAGACACTCCAGCGCCGTTACTTGAGCGTTAAGGAATTGTAGAATGCCCATTTGGAGCCATTAATAGTCACAATTGTGACAAGGATGATTACAGGCAAAATGCAATGCTTCAATTCCTATTATAACAATGTAAAATTATACCGATAATAATGGAAATTTATTGAATCCCGCCATTATTTTCAAATACTGCTCTAAAGCGCATGGCTTGTAGCCACTGCAATGTATGGTAATTGTTCTCGTTAGGCACAGCGATAAAAATTTTGTGCATTCTACGCAGTATGTGCTGGAGGTGTTCCTGCCAAAAAACAAAAAAAACCACCGAGGAAGAAAAAGACGAGGAGAGCCGCAAAGGCAGCCATAATCAGATGGACTGTGACAGCAGTTCATGCTGCAAGTTATGCAGGTATTTGTTTGCTTGATTTTTGCTCGGCAGAATTTGTTTTGTCATTATTGAAGGGATTTCGTATATATCATAGATCAACCGACAACGACAGCCATCAAGAACAGCTCCTCAAACAGCGCTTCTGAAGAATCGGAATCTTCATCAGTCTGTATGCTTCAGCTTCCTTCAAATATCACCATCACAGAGTCGCTGCCAACTGAGATGGACATGTCTAAATTTGTTCCCAGATCATCTTATGAATGTCTGTCTCTCTGTTCTTCCTTACCAGATGAGGGAGTAATAACAGGAAATCTTCCTCGTGAATTTTTCCTTACGGACACAGAAGCGCTGAAGAGGTTTTTGGCTGTTCATCCACCGATCTGCAACATTGTAACTGCAAATTCAATCTGTCGAGGCAAGTTGCAAAAGCGAGGGCAACTCGATGAGCCTCAGATTTTCTGATAGTTGTTGGCACAGCTGGCATTTTTTATTCGGAGAAATAAATTTTCAGAAAAAATTTAGAAATTTTCAAGAACTAATATGCTAATAATAACTAATATAATAGGAAATAGCAGTGCTGTTTTTTTGGTTGCATTTGGGCACCTATACACGTTGACAGAAAGAGGGGAATTGAGGCCAGTCGTTCCCAGTATCCATGAATTGGTTTTTGACTATTCTTTTTTTTTGCACTCTAGGTAGCCTTTTACCGGTGTCCCAGACTGTCTCGGGGAAAGGAGGAGGCATCGTCGTGGAGTTCGAGTGCCAGTCTTGCCAGTCAAGGCGGCTCCGATTTGAGTCATCTCTCTCCCTTCAGACTTCTCGCCGACTCATCAACAGCATATTGCTGCAAGTTGCTTCGATAATTGCTGGACTCACGTACAGCCAATATTATCGAATGCTTGGAGTAGGCGTAGGCATGGCTGCTGTCACACCTAAGACTTATGCNTTATGGTAGATAAGATGTGCAGCAGAACCATCTATGAAATGTCGAAAAAGGATCCAGGAGAAGTGGGCTGCATATCCCGTGCCATCACAACGAGTGATGGTGCATGGCTAACTAGGGGATCCCACAGTAAGAATTTCTCATTCATCATCAGAGATTTTCTTACTGGTGGATATCTTTATGTTCTTCACCTGTCTCAGCGTGGGAGGGACAAGGTTTGCAAGGTTCCTCTCTATGGAGGAACGTCTAAATCAGCAGAGGGATATGCAGCCAGCAAGGGATTTCAGTACTTGAAGGCTCGTGGAGTCCACGTTGAGGTAAATTGGCAAGATAAGGACAGTACAAGTAAGCTCAGCTTCCGAGAGGCCTACCCTGACGAAGCAGCATCCAAAATCATGATTTGTGGAGGTCATGCAGCTAGATCTCATACTAACATACTTCAGAAGTATGCCAGTAAAAAATCAGTTACGAAAGCCTTTGCAGACAATCACAAATCTCTCTTCCCTGAGTTATTTTCGCTAAAGTGCAAATGCTTGGGGAAGAAGCATAGATATAATCCACCTTGTGGGATACGCACGAGTAAATTTTTTTTCAGCTCTCGTTGACGCAGATGCTGCGAAAGAACATCCGTGACCATGCTCTTCATCACGTGAAAGACGAGCACGCGTGGATTGAAGACTTGAAGCTTTGGCATTGCCAATTTCACCCATATAAAGTGTGTGGATGCGGAAAATGTCTAGATGATGAAGACCTCTCACGCTGTAGAAAGCGGACTAAGTATTCTTCATCCATGACGCTTACCTGCCCTTTTCATCTTGCCCTTTATCAAATCGAATGCCTTCGCAAGGCTGATGAATGTCAGCAATACATTCATCCAGACCTTGGTAAAGGTCACAGCAATTTACCTGAAGCTGCACACAATGTATACATCAGATATCGTTCGAAATCCGTGCAGCTTGAACGCCTGGATTAATGCATCTCAACAAACCTTGCTGTTCCGCAAAGCGCTGTAAATTGGGCCTCGGATGTATATGGGAGTCAGTATTACTGGGTTAAAGAATTGTATGATAGAATGGAGCTGCCTGTGATGTATGGAATGTTGAGCAACATAAAATCTATGCTCTCCATTCGCAGCAAGGTTCTTGAGGCCCAAAAGAGTGAAACCAAGAAGTATCGCGTGAGGAAAAAAGCGCGTTTGGAGAAAAATGAGGAAAGGAAGCGCTGGATGCAGACACAGGCATTTACGCATGATTATGGCAGTGCGGAAGACGAGAGCGAAGATGAAGTAGATATTAAAGAACTTCGGTAGGAGATAGGAAAATGTACATTGCTTCAAAAATCTCAAATCAATTAGAGAGATGGGCTTCCTTGGTTGCCGTAACAAGGTTAGATGCGAGGAGGATAGCTTCGTTATGAAGAGCAGTCCTCCATGGCGCTTCATTGGCAAATCGTAAACTTTGTATCTCTCAATTTCACAACGTTCATTTCTTTGTCTGCCTACGTTTTGCTTGAACACAAAGGGGGGTATTAATTCTGTATCCCGACTGGGTCCTTTTTCAATATCTCTAAGCAAAATTTAGACGATGAGCCTCCTTTCCTTGAGAGAGAATGAGAACATGAATCACTGGAAGCCCTTCCTCCTGTCAATTTATTTGTGTGAATAGTGATTATTTGAGCTCTTCATTCGTTGATCTGCATTATTTTGATTTCTTATCAATTAATATAATCCTATTTCATTGAAGTCTTTTGTTTTTTTTTTTTCCCTTTACCAATGCAACAAAAACGATCCTCCCATAAGACACATTTCTCCGGTCTCAAGTTTTTGTTATGATTGCCTATAGGAGAAAGAGGACTGGTTGGAGTAGAGCGGAGACGTGCCGGGAGGAGCCTCAGAGGGGGGGATCCGAAAGTGGAGCGGAATTTTGATCCAGGGGGGGTCGATTTTTATGTTCCCGTAGTACCTTAAGCCATATAAGGAAAGGTTGATCTAGTAAGTCGCTTTGTACGTGCATAGGCATTTACGAGGATTTCTCACGTTTTCTACTGGCAGCGATCGAGGTTCCGGGTCAGATGAGAGCAAGGATTCAAATCGGGAATACAGGGTGACTTAAAAGTTCTAGGACGTGATTGAAATGACAGGGAGGTTTGAATCAATTCCCACAATTTCTTTCCCATTCATGCATGAGGCACCACTCTACTTCCTCCCAAGTTTGACTAGGATTGTTCATCATACCAGGATGCAGGAGGCCCCGAGATGCCAAAAAAAAAATTTTTTCACCAAAAAAAAGGACATTCGGCAAAGCAGGTTATGAAACTGCTGAGTGCTTCGTTCCACGGTTTAGCAACGGTTGGGAAAACGCCTCTGCATTTTGTTGCGCTGCAGGTCAAAATCTAATGCTTCCTATTCCTTCCTAGGAAGGTCTCACGACCCTGGTTCCAAGAGCACTTCCATGGCAGAAGCTGGGTCTTCCAGCAAGACTCGGCCCCAACACACTAGACTACAAGCGCAATCGAGTGATGCCAAATACTATTTCCTGGCTTGATTACACCAGAAGAATGGCATTCCGGCTCATCTGATATAACACAAATAGATTATAAAAGCTGATTGGAGCCAAGGTCAGGGCCCACCGAGATTAGGTGGTTCCCAAGCGTGCATGGGGTGATATGCCGGTCGAGAAGCTTCGAAACACCGTGTATAACGATTAGGCGAGTTGTAGCTGTCAAGGGTGTCTATTTTGAAATGTAAAATATTCAAATTGCAGGTTGTTTTTTATTATTCTATTGTCAAGGATCTGAGGGGAATGAACAGATTCGCAGAGGCTTCTCCACAATTCTGTTAGTACCTCACATCTGTGGTCCTTTCACGAGAACGATATTTCCTTTAAGCGAAAATGGGGAGATTTGGAGGTACGAGGGCCACTGGATAAGTTATCTACCTGAATATGAAAGGGACACTGCTGTGACACGTTTCGATGGGTCTCGTGAGTGCTCCACCACTATACCAGCTCAGTGGCTCAAGTCCGTTCAAAGTGGTACCGCATTAGATTTCTTTTCCCGAGTCTGTGTAGTGGAGTCCACGTTGAGGTAAATTGGCAAGATAAGGACAGTACAAGTAAGCTCAGCTTCCGAGAGGCCTACCCCGACGAAGCAGCATCCAAAATCATGATTTGTGGAGGTCATGCAGCTAGATCTCATACTAACATACTTCAGAAGTATGCCAGTAAAAAATCAGTTACGAAAGCCTTTGCAGACAATCACAAATCTCTCTTCCCTGAGTTATTTTCGCTAAAGTGCAAATGCTTGGGGAAGAAACATAGAAATAATCCACCTTGTGGCTGTATGACTGATGCGTTTGTGAGATACGCACGAGTAAATTTTTTTTCAGCTCTCGTTGACGCAGATGCTGCGAAAGATCCTGAGGTTTTCCGACAGAACATCCGTGACCTTGCTCTTCATCACGTGAAAGACGAGCACGCGTGGATTGAAGACGGGGAGCTTTGGCATTGCCAATTTCACCCATATAAAGTGTGTGGATGCGGAAAATGCATAGATGATGAAGACCTCTCACGCTGTAGAAAGCGGACTAAGTATTCTTCATCCATGACGCTTACCTGCCCTTTTCATCTTGCCCTTTATCAAATCGAATGCCTTCGCAAGGCTGATGAATGTCAGCAATAGATGATGAAGACCTCTCACGCTGTAGAAAGCGGACTAAGTATTCTTCATCCATGACGCTTACCTGCCCTCTTCATCTTGCCCTTTATCAAATCGAATGCCTTCGCAAGGCTGATGAATGTCAGCAATACATTCATCCAGACCTTGGTAAAGGTCACAGCAATTTACCTGAAGCTGCACATAATGTATTCATCAGATATCGTTCGAAATCCGTGCAGCTTGAGCGGCTGCATTACTGCATCTCAACAATGGAACGACAAGACGTTTCGCGACATTTAACCCGGAGCCTACATATACCCTCAGTCATAATGACCCAATTTCTTAACATACTATCTTACCTCGACGGACACTGCCTACCTTACAACTCGTTGTATTTATATATGCTCTCCGTTCGCAGCAAGGTTCTTGAGGCCCAAAAGAGTGAAACCAAGAAGAAGTATCGCGTGAGGATGAAGAAGGCGCGTTTAGAGGAAAATGAGGAAAGGAAGCGCTGGATGAAGACACAGGCATTTACGCATGATTACGGCAGTGCGGAAGACGAGAGCGAAGATTAAGTAGATATCAAAGAACTTCGGGAGGAGATAGGAAAATGTACATCTGCTCTTCATAACGAGGCTATCCTTCTCACATCTAACTTTCTTGTTACGGCAACAAAGGAAGCCTAGGAGATATAGCTTCTCTAATTGCTTCAAAAATCTCAAATCAGTCTTCCATGGCGCTTCATTGGCATATCATAACTTTGTATCTCTCAATTTCACAACGTTCATTTTTTTGTCTGCCTACGTTTTGCTTGAACAGAGTCAAAGGGGGGTATTAATTCTGTATCCCGACTGGGTCCTTTTTCAATATCTCTAAGATGCAAAATTTCAGACGATGTGCCTCCTTTCCTTGAGAGAGAATGTGAACATGAATCACTGGAAGCCCTTCCTCCAGTCAATTTATTTGTGTGAATAGTGATTATTTGAGCTCTTCATTCGTTGATCTGCATTATTTTGATTTCTTATCAATTAATATGAACCTATTTCATTGAAGTCTTTTGTTTCTTTTTTTTCCTTTATCAATGCAACAAAAACGACCCTGCCATGAGACATATTTCTCCGGTCTCAAGTTTTCGTTCTGATTGCCTTTAGGAGAAAGACGACTGGTTGGAGTAGAGCGGAGACGTGCAGGGAAGAGCCTCAGAGGGGGAGATCCGAATGAGAAGGTAAAAACAGAATCTAAAAACAGAAAAATTCTCAGTTATGGCGTCATGGCGTCTCGGGAACGACAGTTGCATACGAGTATTTTTTCCATATAGCGCTGTATGTCTCCAGGACAATGATGCAAATTTGAAGTTCCTGCGACCAAGGGTTGGGGAGATGTAGATTTTCAAAGAGAATCAAGCAAATTTTGTCCTTAGACCACATATCATGGCCCCGGGGGTGACCTGAGCGAGCCAGCAGTCGGCTCCAAGGACCTTTCTTGAGGTCCCTTACAACAATTATGAAGCGGAATTATGATCCAGGGGGGTCGATTTTTATATTCCCGTAGTACCTTAATTCGATAATCTAATACTTTAATTCGAAGAGGTCAAAAGTTGCGGTGGTGGTGGTCGTGGCTGTCACCCCCAACTCGCAGGCCTACGATGCAATCCAATTCCGGATAATAGGCCAGGATATCCATGGCCTAAAGGGCCAGGCCTACAAGGTTACGCCTTTCCCGGTCATTTTATACTTTACTAGCGAGTTTGTTTGACTTACGGGCAAACAAACTCGCTATGGTCGCTCCTTCGGCGCTCCCTTACCTTGGAAAGAGATTAATTCATTCATTTTTCGCGAAATGGGAAACACGTTTTTAAAGTACGTCCCCATTGAAATAGGTGACACATGGGGTCGAATGTCTTCATTTTTTTCATCAAAATCATTACCTCAATGATCCTGTGTGCCTAACATGAAATCGTTTCTAGTGTCCCTTTTTGTTAGGGTGGAGAATACATTTTGAAAAACTTCCCTCCAGTAATATACGCTAAGGATACATATTTAAAAATTAGGATTTCTCCTCTACTCAGCCATAAAATAGGTACTTCTGAGGGAAGTTTAAATTTCCTGTCTGTTTCGTTGGATCAAAAAAAATCAGAAAAATGGGACTGAAAAAAGTGCACTAATGGTGTTAACGAATTTTTTTTCATTATTTTGAAACATAGAATCAGGGAACTCCATGCCACCCAGTTTCAGCCTTATACGTTTCCCCAAAAAATATTTTGGAAAACTGTCATTTGACACTTGAGCTGAGTGCTTCACGAGTCATGTTCTTGCCATGTTACAGCTTTCCATGGGTCTCCGTTTGATTGAAGCAAAGAGAACTATTTGAAAATAAGTTCAAGAAAAGATGTGCCCCTATGGCGTGTATCACAAAAGTATAATTTTTTTCTGAACTCAGCATGTGAATATCTACTTATGTCAGTCAGTCAGCTACTCACGATCATCTAAATATAAAATGAAAGTAGAATTGTTTCTTTACTCAGCTATTCATCAAGTACATCTTTGCCAAGGTTAAACTTTCTAGCACCCTCTGTTTTGCTGGATCAGAAAATTCATCCCTCAACTCAATAATATCACGTCACTGATACATGTGCCAAGTTTCACCTTTCCATTTCTGTCCAATTCGCTACGACAATTTCTTCTTTTTTAAACATCGCCCTCGTGAACTTTTCCCCCGCAGATGTATCAAGACTTAAGATTTTCTTTAACTCCTCGTCTCAGTAACCACATTCATGCAAAGTTTCAGCTTTCCATGTCCATCGGTTTAACTAGTGCAAAAAAAATTATGTGAAAACATCTCCCTTTGAAATTCATGCCCCCCGGGCATTTCATTCCAAAGCTTGAATTTTTCTGCAGGCAGCATCCCGGTAGGTAATTATGTACCAAGTTTCATCTTTCCACACTATCTCAATACACCACGAAAAAAAGAAAATACTTGAAATCTTTGGCCCCCAAAAATATGCCCCCATTGGCATGGATATAAAATTTGGCATTTTTCCTAAACTCATCGTGTCGTTAAGCACGTCCATTCCACGTTTCAGCTTTCCATGTCTCTGTTTTATTCAAGCAATGGGACATAGAAGGCAAGAGAAGCCAAAAAAAGGCAAGTAATGGCCGCGAATCGAACTCTGGTCTCACAATTACCAGTCCGATATGCTACCACTACATCAACGAAACGAAGACAAAAATTTGTAGCTTTCGATGACATCCTTATCCATCACGATATATATTTAAAAAAAAATTCTCCCCCCAAAATCTGTACCCCCAGGGCATGAACCTCCAAAGTCGAATTTTTTCTGAACTCTGCACCCTAAAAAGGTACATGTGTACCGAGTTTCAGATTTATAACTTTTCTGGAACATGGTTAGAATTAGCGTCAGTCAGTCAGTCAGTCATGATCGTTTATATATGTTAGTTATTATACTAGCGACTTCGGCTTCGCGACTTCGGCGTTCCATTTCCTTGAATACTAATTAATTCATTTAATCTTTGCGAAATGACAAACACGTATTTAAAGTACGTCCCATTGGAATATGTTACATATGGGGAAAAAAGTCTTCATTTTTATCAAAATCTTTACTTCTATTTCTATTGTGCCTAACTTGAAAGTTTTTCGTGTGTCCCTTTTTGTATGGGTGGAGTATACTTTTTGAAATACTGCCCTTCTATAATCTACGCTAAGGGTGCATATTTCAAAAGTAGGACTTTCCCTGTACTCAGCCATTAAACAGGCTCTTGTGAGGGAATTTTAAATTTTCTGTTTCTCTCTCGTTGGATCGAAAAAATTCAGGAAAATGAGACATTAAAAAAGTGCCCTGATGACTTTTAAAGAAATTTTTTTCTTCTTTTGAAATGTAGACTGAGGGAACCACATGCGACCCTGTTTCAGTCTTATACGTTTCTCTTTTTTACTGGCGGTAAAAAAATGTATTTCGAAAACCGACCCACCCAAAAGCTGTGCTCTGAGGAGACACACAACGACATTTTTCCTTAAAGCAACATTATGTCCGTTATGCGTGCGCCAGCTGCTACTGTTCTATTTCTGCCCGATACACTAGGATATCTAAAATTCTTTGAAAACGTTACGTCCCTAAGAAATACGGCCCCAAAAATATTTTTAGAATTTGACATTGGATATTTGAGCTGAATGCTTCACCAGTCACATTCTTGCCATGTTACAGCGTTCCATGGGTCTCCGTTTGATTGAAGCAAATATGACTATTTGAAAATATGTTCCCGGAAAAGGTGTGCCCCAATGACGGGTATCACCAAAGTGGAATTTTTCCTGCACTTAGCATGTGAATAGCTACCTATGTCAGGCAGCTACTCACGATCATCTATATATTAGATAAAAGTAAAACTGTTTCTTTACTCAGCTATTCATGATGTTCTTCTTGGCCAAGTTTGGATTTTCTAGCACCCTCCGTTTTCCTGGATCAGAAAATTCAGGAAAATGTTGGAAATATGTTCCCTCGTGCGTTTTAATATAAAATTACCATTTTTACCGAAATCAAGCCTCAGTGAGTTACATGCCCACAAACTTTCAATATTATACGTTTGCCCTTTTCCCTGGTGAAAATTCATGTTTGGAAAAGCCAACATACCCAAAAGCAATGCCCGGAGGGGATGCACCATGAAAGCTGAATATTCCCTCAACTGAATAATATCACGTCACTTTTACATGTGCCAAGTTTCAACTTTCCATTTCTGTCCAATTCGCCAGGATAATTTTTTTTTTTTAAACATCGCCCCTCGAGAAATTTCCCCCCTGGGGATGTATCAAAGCTTAACATTTTTATTTAACTCCTTATCTTTGTAATCACATTTATACAAAGTTCCAGCTTTCGATTGTCCAACGGTTTAAATAATGCAAAAAATTATGTGAAAACAACTCCCTTTGAAATTCATGCCCCCAGGGCATTTCATTCCGAAGTCTGAATTTTTCTGCATGCAGCATCCCGGTAGGTAATAATGTACCAAATTTCATCTTTCCACACTAGCTCAATACACCAGGACAAAAAAAAACACTTTAAAACGTTGGCAACCCAAATATGCCCCCAGGGCATGTATCTAAAATTTTGCATTTTTCCTAAACTCATTGTGTCGGTAGGCACGTCTATGCCACATTTCGGCTTTCTATGTCTCTCTGTTTTATTCAAGCCTCGGGACATGGAAGGCAAGAAATGCAAAAAAAAGGCATGGAGTGGCCGGGAATTGAACAAGGGTCTCACGATTTCCGGTTAGATGCGCTGCCACTACACCACCGAAACGGTGACGTATCGTGGCATCTCTCGATGACATCCTTATCCATCACGATATATATTTTTAAAAAATTTCCCCCCAAAATCTGTTCCCCCAGGGCATATACCTCCAAAGTCGGATTTTTTCTGAACTCTGCAACCCTAAAGGTACGTGTGTAACAAGTTTCAGATTTCTAACCTTTCCGGAACATGGTTAGAATTAGTGTCAGTCAGTCAGTCAATCACGATCGTCCATATATATTAGATGAAATTAGAATTATGTCTTTACTCAGATAGTCATCAGGTACTTCTTTGCCACGTTTAAAATTTCTAGCACCCTCCGTTTTGCTGGATCCATGCCCCCAGGGGATGGATACAAATTTTTGCATTGTTCCTTATCTCATCGTGTCGGTATGCACGTCCATGCCACGTTCACGCTTTCCATGTCTCTCCGTTTTATTCAAGCAAGGGGACATGGATGCCAAGAGAAGCCAAAAGAAAACACGGAACAGCAGGGACTTGAAGCCAGGCCTCACGATTACCGGTCATAAATGCTACCACTACACCACCTAAACGTCGCCATGCTATGGTGTCTCTGGATGACATCCTTATTCATCACGATGTATATTTTTAAAAAACTTCTCGCCCCAAAATGTGTACCCCCAGTGCATGTACCTCCAAAGACGGATTTTTCCTGAACTCTGCACCCTAAAAAGGTACATGTGTACCAAGTTTCAGATTTATAACTTTTCTGGAACATGGTTAGAATCAGCGATAGTCAGTCAGCCAGTCAGTCACGATCGTCTATTTATATTAGATTTCGAAAAACCCGAGAGTTGTGGCGGTGTTTGCCACCCCACCGCGCGAGGTCTACAAAACTATGTCCCCCCCCCCCAGTCTCCTGACGGTCAAGAACGTGTTGGGGAGGGGAGTCAGAGTAGGGGAGGGCTTCCCCATGATGTATTTATTGTTCTTTGCTCGTGTCTTCCCTTTTCCCTCACACTACACTGTTTACAGCCCTGGCCCCTGACAGTTATTAACCCTGAGACAGGAGGAGGGGCGGCATGGCTGATGTGAAAGAAAGAATATCCAAGACCCACCGACAGGGTCCCCTTCCACGAACGGTTCTGGACGTGTGGAGGAGGGGTTGCGGCGAACCAAGAAGAGAAAGTCTTTGTCGATGGAAACATGAAACTCTATTACAATTCCCTAATCGGCAATCTCTCCTTCAATGGAATCGATATACGAAGAACAAGGGAAAGTATTGAAAGAGCTTGATGATGATGGCGAAGGAAAGCAACCCAAACGTGAGTTGATGTGAGCG
>CAJPEV010005146.1:0-16772 GCA_905338385.1 Darwinula stevensoni
GATGATTTTTCATTAGCGAAAAGGGCAAACGTCTAATATTGAAACTGTGTGGGCATGTAAGTCACTGAGGTTCCATTTAGGTAAAAATGGTACTTTTCGGTTAAAACGCCCGAGGGCACATATTTTGCAAATTTTCCTGAATTTTATGATCCAGCAAAACGGAGGGTTCTAGAAAGTTTAAACTTGGCAAAGAAGCACCTGGTGAATAGCTGAGTAAAGAAACAATTCTACTTTCGTGTTTCATATAGACGATCGTGAGTAGCTGACTGACTGACATAAGTATCTATAGCTATTCACATGCTGAGTTCAGGAATTTTCCACTTTGGTGATACACGCCATAGGGGCACACCTTTTCGGAGAACATATTTTCAAATAGTTCTCTTTACTTCAATCAAACGGAGACCCATGGAAAGCTGTAACATGGCAAAAACCTGACTAGTGGAGCACTCAGCTCAAATGTCAAATGTCGAATTTCCAATATATTTTTGGGGGGCATATTTCTTTGGGACGTAATGTTTTCAAAGAATTTTTAATATAATAGCGAGTCGGGCAGAAATAGAAAAATAGCAGCTGTAGCACGCATAACGGACGTGATGTTGATTTAAGGAAAAATTCACCTTTTGCTGAGCGTCTCCCTGGAGCACAGCTTTTGGGTGGGTTGCTTTTCCAAATATATTTTTACCGCCAGCAAAAAGGGGAAACGTATGAGGCTGAAATTGGGTAGCATGGAGTTCCCTGAGTTTATATTTCAGAATAAGAAAAAAATTGTTCAAAAAAATCAGGACACTTTTTTAAAGTCCCATTTTCGTGAATTATTTTTCGATCCAACGAAACAGAGAGAGAAATTTTAAAATTCCTTCAGAAGTACCTGTTTGATGGCTGAGTACAGGAAAAAGCCTACTTTTGAAATATGCACCCTAAGGGTAGACTATAGGAGGGAAGCATTTCAAAATGTATTCTCCACCATTACAAAAAGGGGCACATGGAAAGATTTCAAGTTAGCCACACTAGAAATAATAGAAGTAATGATTTTGATAAAAATGAAGACTTTCGTCCCCATATGTCACGTATTTCAATGGGATGTACTTTAACCCCTTAAATGGACTCGCCGCATATGTGCGGTCAGGCACCTGCCTTCTCTCAATGGACTCACCGCACATATGCGTTCCGAAGTTCCCAGTTAAGGGGTTAAATAGGTGTTTGCCATTTCGCAAAGGATATGTGAATTAAGCACTATCCAAGGTAACGGAGCGCCGGAGGCGCGACCACAGTGAGTTTGTTTGCCCGAAGGGCAAACAAACTCGCTATTATGATATATATAGTTGATAGCCGAAATAACCGTGACTAAAATTATTAATCCGAATGGACTTAAATTGAAACATCCGTCGTGTTATAGATAGAGGGCTCTATTGTTGACCGGGTTACCGAAAGTGATAAAAAAAGAGCTCCACCGTTTTCAAAGGAAAGAAAGTACGATTCGTGAATTCCAGTAAAAAAAAAAGTAAGATTCGTGAGCACTTGATATTGTACATATAGGAAGCGTTGAGAATATTGTATTGCTTTTATTCCTGAACTATTCTCTGAGCAATGAATTGTCCCGTTAGAAGGATTACAGGTGGTGCATTGCACCTTTTTAAAAATCACATTCGGTCGCCCCGTCCACAACAGCGCCCTCTATCGGGAGACAGTGCCTTATTGCGGATGTGAAAAAAAAACTCTTAGACTCATGAACCTCTCTTTCAAGTATCAGCTGGATCTAACTGTCCCTTAGTAGGTTAAAGTTGAAAAGATCATTGAATTCTGAGATGGTCGAGCACAGGTAATCACCTCACTTGAGGTGGAATGATGCACTTTTAAAAACCTTTAATTCACCTCTAAATGGGCATTGCACGACCTAGGCAGGGGTGCTGAAATAATGCTGGCAAGCATTTCGACACTTTGTAGCTGTCAAATGTCGTTCGCGTATCCAATGTAATATTTGCATTTATGAAACTGTGTTTCACCCATAGAAAACGGTATAACTTTTTTACGACCCTAAATATGACATAATTTTCAGAGAAATAAATGGCTCCCTTCTTTGTCGCCCCAGATTAAACTATTTATTGTTGCCTTTGTTGAATTTTATTCACCCGGACTTCGGCACTGGAGAACAAGTGAACAACTTTGTTCCCATTGCAGGAGAAGAAAGACCAGAAAAAGACTTTGCAGAGGCAAACGATATATGGCCTGAAAGCTGGGTAGACTGAGGTTGAGCTGATGACATGGCCTTCTGATTGAGGTCCTAGGAAACGCTCTCAAACAGTTCTTGCACCCGTGCCACATTTTCCTTAGAGCAAACCCTTTTTGCTTTCGGACCACGTTTTCCGGGATGAATCGAAGCTGTTTCAGGAAACCTTGAGTGCGACCCTTAAAGAGCTTTTTTTTGTCCGGTGCTGGTTCTTCCATTCCAATTTCTTGGGTAAATGTTCTTTCAACCAGAACAGGACTCTCCAAACTGCCGTATCAGCAAACAAACAGCCATTTCGAACGTAGAATACTACATTAATTTTTTTTTCGCTCACGCTACTGTAAAATATTGCAATGCTGTAGTGTATTGATGTGCGGTGCCTGTTCGTATAATGCAAATGGTATCGTTTGCTGTCCATTAATCGATGAAGTTATCATCGATCGAGATCCAAAAATGGGTTAATAGGGTAACCCATCTATACCTTAAGTGCTCTCTGCACAAGCATTATGGGGATGGGGATATAGAGCAAGGGTAGCATCAGCCATGCCCATTCTCCTCCTTATAACCGTTTATCGCTTCGTCACGCGACTGCATCTAGAGGCCAAAAATCCTAATCAGACTGGGGCTGTTCCTATTCATTCTCCATCTCTTGTGATGGGATTGATATGACGCAAATGAATAATTGAGTTCCCCCTCCACATGCTAGCCAGTGTAAATTTCGTCGTTATCCCAGACAATGCAGTGCAATGTTGACGTGCAATGACACATCGTCTGATGGCTGTAATGAATAGCTGAGATATTGTGAACTACCCAATGGAAAAGTCCCGATGAATAAGGAATAACCTATACCATATTCCCATGCAGACACCAGGTTACTTAAAAATCCTTTCATCGTCAAAGGAGGTTATCCTCTTCACAGTCATCGCAATTACTTATATTTAATCTGGACTTAGACACCACAACGTTTTCCAATCGAAAGGAAGCGTTATAAAAGCAAGAGAAGGATAATAGGGACAAAGGGTGAAGAGCTCTCGCCTGATTTCCAGATTTCAGCTAAGTTACTCCCACAACGGAACTGCAAGGTCATTCATCATTTCGTGACAATCGAAATTAAATTGGTCTCTCTCATTCTCTTGGCAGTTCTCAGTTTGGAGGGAGACGTGGAATCTTCAGGCAGTGTATGCATGAAGTGCGGGATGAACGACTCGTGCGAGTCGATACCGAGGCACATTCCATGTGAGGGAAATAAAATTATGCGGAATGGGGAAAAAAATGAGGGCAATGTAATTGTCGACTCCATTGCTTGGAGAACGCACTGCCCAGGCAAAAAATTTCGTTGGTTAATCTTCGGGCCATTGCTGGTGGAGTTGGCCCATTTTCGGCGAATGATTGGTAGGCCAACTCACACTTGTGAGTCACTTGTGAGTTGGCCTGCCAAACATTCGCCGAAGATGGGCCAATGTGGCTGAGATAGATACATAATGCTCTAAATACAACTTTTTGTCGGTTTTTTCCAATACCTTTTCACCATTGTGAAAAGCCGCCCGATAGTTGGTGCATGTGCAGTTTCCTAACAATGAGCTAAAGTTGACCCAACGATGGGCCAACAAGACATGCCCGACTATAAGCTGGCTTAAATCAACCGTGAGCCAAGCATATAGGAGTGATGGCCAACTATGTCGACGAAAAGCCATTGTTGGCCCGACGAAAATTTTTTGAATAGGAGTCCTTGTGCAGTATCTTGCATGCTCATTCTTTCCGCATATCAATGACGTTGTGGTTGTTTCCTCATTAAAAATTTACACAATTTGTATTCAAATTGACAAGTAATCATAAGATATCCATATTCCAATATTTGAAATACGTGGCAAAGGACAGTTGCCTGAACACTCAGAGGGAGGCAGTGAATGTGTTAAAAGAAGGGTCCAGTACATTGCATGCGCGCATGCGGAGATCATGGCATATAAGGTTGCCCAGAGACGAATGCATTGACTGAAAAGGAAATACAGCAATACTGCGCACTATATTGCATGTATGCTACGCAACGTCGTATAGCTTCCAAGGTAAGAGAATCGTTGGAAGGGCCAAAGCAATGAGTTCCGAGACGAATAGCCGCCGTCGATTGCTTTCCAGTTGGATTGAGACCCGACTGTCCAGGTGAGTCCCATTCATAGTAATCTGCAATTCTATGTATCCGAAGCCGAAAGCATTTTCCTTTTCGTAATGATTTTTTTTTCCTCACGAGGCATGGCATTCCTTTGAGATCCAGGAAAATTGACGTTCATTACTTTTCGAACCTCAAGTGACAAAATCACGTGTCCTATTACAGCATAGCCATGTTACATTTCAATGTAGCTCGTCTTGAACTAAGCGAGATTTAAACGTCCATACTACTCCCAGCAAATAGATTCGTAAATCAGTCATTTGCATGTGGATGACTCGATTTGACGGAAGTAAATGACACGTATTTACGTATTGCTGATTTAGTTAGTTAGGAGATGAACTCCGAATGAAGTTACAATTGGTTCTTGTCATTGATCCCTACGGAAACGGTAGTACTTTCCTTTAAAAAAAAAGTTCGGAGGGGAAATTCCAACCCATTCAAAAAGTGCTTCTCTATAAATATCCCCTCCCTTCCCTACCTCTTTCATCTTGAATTGAACTTTCAAGACTTCGATCATGAGTTTGACCCCACTCCCCATTACGAGATTCAAATCGATTCCCAAGATGAACCGTTCACAGGAGTGAAAAACGGCACATCACCAGGAAAGAAATTTATCCTAAAGGAAAAAGATAATTACGTGTTGAGTCTATCAGCGAAGTCGTACAATTTCTTGCCATTAGAAAGTAGGTGTAATGGGGACGAGAATTACGACTACCAGAAGGTAATTGAAGTCAAGCTCTATAAACGTTCCATGCATCTTCCATTTCTAGAAAAGTGATATATATATTTTTTTGTATTACCCACAGTGTGTAGAAACTGCCCTAGCGGAGAAGGTGTTTAAGGATGCTTCGTGTTCCATGCCGTCCGTGTTACGAAACATACCTCAACAGGCAAACATGAAGCCCCAGTGCGAAATCGATGAAGCAAAGACTTTCTTCTCCATTTTTGAGGAAGCGCAGTGGACTTACTATCCTGGGTGTTTGAGGAAATGCAAGAGGATGACGTATAACGTGATACCATTCCAGGAGGCAGCCTCTACGGTGAAAGCGAATATAGGGGAGATCATGTTGAACTTCCCAACAGCTGAAGTGAGTCACTCAAGATGAAAGATTAAAGGATAAAAGAGACTTTCGGCCCTCTATTGAGGCAACGTCATGAAGCACACATTGCTCTGCAGCATGCTAAAATTGCTTTTAAAGTGAAATGTACCATTTATGTAGAGTGCCAACACCCAATTTGAATAATCCATCTTCCAATGTGTTACAGCTGGAAATAATGGAAGAGCAGAAGCTGACATCCCTACCCCAGTTTCTCTCCGACATTGGTGGGATGATCGGGCTGTATTTGGGATTCTCTCTTCTCAGCCTCTATGAATGCTTGGAAATTCTATTCTTGTGGGTCAAGTCGCGATTCTCCGACGCTAGAATTCGGCACGTACATCCATAAGTTAGAATATCTGTGATATGAGGAAAAGAAATCAGCTTCACCTACACGGTAAAGTAGCAGCAAGAGCTCATGGTGGCCATTCATGCATGGCAATATAATCACATCGGCAACAAGAATGATTGATTGCAGAGTTTATTCCTTTTCATTTTTGCGTCAGTGTTCATTGAAAAAAAAAGTATATTTCGCCCTATACATATTTGTATGTATGACGGATTTTCAAAGGCTGAAATGATAGGTCAATTGGTTTTACCATAAGAAATGACGTTATTCATTGGAAAGCCATTCAATGCATCACGATTCAAAAATTTCGCGCACTGAGAGCTGGCAACTAAATTGAAAATGATTGAAACTAAATTGAAAACATCACAATGATTCAGCGAATCATTGTGATGTTTTCGGGGTTTCATACTGTTGTTGTTTTGCACTCTAATTTGCTACTGAAGAATTTGATGAAAAGAAGCGAAATAAATTTCTCCTTTAAGAAAAACCATGAAAGTATTAATTGTTTTGAGCATAGCACCCCCCATGCTGTAAATAATATTACTTGACATTCATATTGCTCATGAAATCAACTAGATATGTAAAATGTACTATGTGAAATCAACTTTGCAATAAATTCCAAACTAATGAAATATTACCTTCTTCCGATACAAGTCTATTACTTTTCCTTCAGCCGATGTTCAGTGCATATGGAATAAGCACTGGCGCAAATTTTCGACCATGTTCGTTTCTTCACTTTATTCCCCTTTTCCACGAAATCCACTTTAATCTAACTGTTCCCTAGGATCAATACAATACAGTTACATCCAATTGATATGCTATGTACAGGACGTTCTGTGATTTCTAGGCAGTGAGAGTACGTCGACCACCAAACTTCACTCTCAATTCTCAGCTACTCAGTGCACAGTGACAATAATTCATCGCCGACAGAAATATATATTCCGGAAGCATGTCAGAAATGAATTCAAAATGCATATTGGATCAATAAGTTGGGAACTGATGCAAGTGATTAGCCTAAAAATTTGCCAACGTGACAGTAAATAACTGAAGATAGTGCTTCGATCCCCACAAAAATGCACTTGAATCATAAAAGCACAACGACGGAAGGGAAGATTGATGCAAAGGCCTGTCGCTAGACCTCGACCTTTCAGGGTTACTAGGTAACAGCGAAGGAAATGGTCCAACTTCACTAACCGTTTAAATACTTCACTGAATACAGAAGCCCGTGCGCCTCAGACTGAGTATTTTCAGTACAATACAGCTTTCTGAATGGCCTTCGTGGTGGCGAAGCGCTTTCCCAAGAAAAACCCATTGATGCTACCACACGAAAAATAAATATTGGGAAGAAATCAGGGGAGTATGGGGGATGTTGCACCATCTGGCAGACAGTCTGGCGAATGCCCCTTTGGTCTGTCTGCTGGTGCATGTCCGTTGTCATGCGGGAACAACAACTTCGTCGCCCTTTGCTAGGGCGACAATGCTATCATTTCCGTATGAGAACGGATCCTTTTGAATAGCTCTGCGTAATCACGTGGAGGTAGTCGTATGTGCATAATAGTTGTTCTGGCATTTTGAATACCAATCGATGAGTATAATTCCGTGATAGTACCAAAACACAGCGGAGAATTTGCTAATGCTTCCCAGTGAATGAAATCCTGAATTTATTGGGGGGGGGGGGGGGGCAGGCAGTTTGAATGTCTCGACCACTTTCATTGTACTTTCGTCTCCAGTTCCTAGCAATGAAATCAGGTCTCGTCGGCGCTGACAAGAAGGCATCTGGATCTGCATCGTGGAGTGCTAGTAGTACAGTTCTCTCCACGTGGCGGGCATTCATGTCGCCGTTGAGTTTCTTGAGTTCTCAACGAGCGCACACTTTCCACATACTCAGCTAGTCGCGGGTGCTTGCATGAAGAGAATCGCGGCATATCCCTGTTAGTGTCACCTGTTTCTCGATTGTCACACCCCGATCGGAAAGAAGGGTGCTGTGAACATATTCTACACGTGCAGGAATGGTGGTCGGGCTGGGACGACGTGGGTGGAGTGCATCAGCAGATATGGTTCGTCAACGAAACATCCCACCGAGTCGTAAACCGTTTGAGCAGTTCGTACATGTTCGCAACAGGTGGTTCCTTCGCATGATTTTGGCGATCGCAGCACCTTAATGACACAGATACCAGACAGTCCATCGCTGACCATGATGGTGTTCCTCATCCATTTCCAACAAAGGCTCCCAAGTCCCTTTATGCAATAAGATCCAGTGAGTTACGACACGTAGCATACTAAACCTCTCCCGAATTTCAATCAATAATTGGAGATGCATTCCGTCAACAAGGAAATCTAAATCGTCTTAATGCAAATTTTTAGCGAGTTACGCTCCGTAGCCCTGAAGTGAGAGCGTAGTTCGAATTTGGAACGACCGGTTGGAATAAGGAATTATTTTGCGTTTGGACGAGATGCGGATTGGACCGATAGGACCGCTCTGACCCGTGCACCGGACGTGTAGTGAGATTGGCAATCGAGCTCCTGGTCGCGTGCGAGCGAATATGCATTCTGAGACATCGACTTTTGAAGCTCAAAGGCCGAAGGGGGCTTTGGATCGATCCGGTCGGCCATCGAGTTTCGGATCGAGAGTGGGCCGTGATGTGAGCACACAGCCCGGGAAGGCGTTCAGGACAATGCATTTCCTATCGCCGGAAATAGGACTTATTATGGGAAAAAGGAAAATAATTTTTTGATTTTTTGATTCATGAAGAATTCTTTAAGCTTTAAGAATTCTTTAAGCTCATAAGCTTCCCATTGACTCATGAAAACCCGTTCATCCCTCCAGGATGAGTTTCCTAGAATTACATTCTGACATGGGCAGCTTCACCTTTTATATATTCCGTATATACTAGTATATAAGGATGAGAGATAGCCGAACATTCATGTCACACAACCCATCCCCAATAAAGATTGCATTTTTTCTGTGGATAAATTATTTTCACGAGTTCAGCTTTCGCGATAGCACGGTTTCCCGTGCCACATGCCCGCTTCGCCACCCTGTCTGCTTACACGGCATCCCTTTCATTCCGAGCCGTTCCAGCCATAATAGCGTTTCTGCGCAGGACTACGAGGGGTCTCTCCGACACCGATTGTACTTTCGGCTCAATAAGTATCGCCTCCATCCTTTGATTGCCATCTCACTCATGAAAATCCGTTCATCCGTCTGGGAGGAGTTTCCCGGAACGACTGACTCTTCCGTACAGTAATACAAATAATGATAATAATAAAACGGATGCCAGACAGAAAACACTGTTAGACTTCTGGAAGATGAAAAAAACCCTTGGGAAATGGTGTACAGCAAGTCGACCGCATTATAATGAAAAGAACGAAAAGTACACAAATGCTCATGGACAAGCTAGAGGCGCTTGGATAGTCAAATAAGGGGATTAGGCCTGAGGAAGGGAGCAGTCATTAATTACGTATATGGGACAACGATAAGGAAGACGATCGAGCGAGACGCCCTTCGCTTCTTCTCTAGACATGAAATATTAACGAGCATAACGTTCATGGACGATTCCGTCTCATTCCCTCCCTTGCCGTTGTCCGTTCGTGGCGATTAATTAGGACGATAGGGGATATTGATGAAGAACTGGTCCTAGTTATCGGATAAATACTGTATTTACAGAATGGGCCTTGGTACGTAGATTAATCTCTTCTTATCGAGACTCCACCATTTGGCTTGCCATCCACACTACAAAGTGCGGTGGAGAACATGCCACCCAGGATTATCTTGATAGCAGTATCATGTTTATAATAATCCATTGGTGGCAAGGGCCGCCCGGTTTCATACGGAGACCGCATGCGACCGCGTCTTCTTGGTATATGCGCTAGCATAACATGACTCGTGATCGTATTTTCAGCGGTGATGTGTGTTTCGTTTCGATACTGCGGCAACATTTAATCAACCTTTTACACACCGTCGTGGCATCATAACTACGTTGAATAAAACAGTCCTCGCTCGACGTTGACCCTATGTTGTTGTGCCGAATGGGCACGCTTTCGAATAATAGAATATTTACCACGTGGGATGTCGTCGCGACTGAAATTGCGTGTTAGTTGAAATTATCATGTCTGCCTGAGTGCGTTTCAGTTCTGTCCCTCAAGGGCTTTTAACGGACAAATGAGTTTTTTTGGGGGCTTAAATTATCAGGGTTTTTCACCCCAAAAAATATAAATTCTTTACTATGCCACCAACAAAGAAACAGCGAAAAAATCCTCTCGCATCGATGATCGTAAGAATCGCGCGTGGGAGCGATGAGGACGTCGATCCCTCACAAGTACTGACTACCGAGGCCGAACGGTCCCGCGTATGCAAAGGAAATCACACCGATTCTGAATACCATCAGCGGGAAATGAGAATTTGGGCATGGGATTGGCTCGGCGGCATCATCTAAATGCGTCTAGCCGTGATAAGCCGAGGGATCTCCATCGTGATTTCCCAAGTGATAGACATGGTGCATATTTTCTCCCGAAATTGTCATCCAGTGAAAGAATATATAAATTCACTGTCCGTGTTGACACGGACTTTCGACTATTAACAATATTTGACAGTGTGACATTTGACCACGGTTGAAGCAATGACAATGTTGTCAATTTTAAACCTTTAACTTCGCATATCTTGAAATATATGGGAGAATGTGCTTTTCTGCTTTTGGAATAAATACTCATGCATATTTTAAAATAATGTTTGGTTGTCCCATGTACGAGGTATTTTCCTTCTCCAAATTATGCACCTAGACTTCACGTCAGTTTTCCTAACTGCAGTGCACTGTCTCTCCAGCTGTAGGTCGCCCTGGCTTATTTGGTCCACCAGCAATGGGCAGTCAACTGAGCGAGAGGTCAACATCAGACTGCTTTTACTGCAATAGAGCCAGGACCACATTCTGATTTTGAGCGATTTTCATATCCACTGCAAATTTGAGGCGTTTGCGTACTGAGTAAATGACCATGATGATGGATATTTTCTTTTCTTTAGAACAGAAGAAATCATGTCCATGAGATTTGACGTGCACTAAATATTTTAACACAGACCCATATGGAAATTCATCAGACTGCCCCGGCAGCCTGGCTGTTTTTCCCCAAGTGTTGCAATTTTTCACCCTGATCTTTAAAAATGCGATTGATGGTGGTCCACTGGCGACGAGGAAGGTCGAAACCTGGAGGTTCGGTAGTGGGATCCGGGACGCGGCTTTTCATTTTTACCTCCGCCGAGGCCCATTCTTGTTTCCACCTCTCTCCCTCATTTATGCGTGAAGAGAGGCCGTTTCGGCCTAGAAATGCCGTTGCGAAGAGTGGCGGTTCAGAGGTACAGGGTTCGGATCTCTCCAGATTGGAAGGTCTTGGTGATGTACGACCTTGTATTCCCACGGTCTAGCTGTTTGGCGTCGTACTTGCGGAGGAGGGATGTGTGCAGGCACCGGGAGCCAGCACGTTGGCGTTGACTTTAACGCACCAATAACTGTACGCATGGCGATGTCGAGCTGCTCGTCGACGTGACTGGTGTGTGCGTTGCGTTCCCATTCTGGACAGCAATATTCCCCTGTTGAATACACGAGGGCGAGTGTCGCTGTCCGAAGAGTTTGCGCGCTGCAGCCTCAGCTGGTCCCAGCTAGCTTGTGGGTGATCCTGTTGCGCGTCTTCATCTTGTTGCTCACCTGCACAAAGTGTTGTTTGTAGGTGAGGCTCCTGTCGAGGACGGCGCCAATATATTTTGGCAGTGGTTCGTGGGCGATGGTCTTGCCGCAGAATTCGATACGGAGGGTCGTTTTTGCCTCAGCATTGCTAAGACGGAACGCTGAGGATACGGTCTTCGTCTGGTTCGCTTTCAGCCGCTAGTAGTGGAAGTAAGCATCCATTATCTTCAGGTCGGCATTGAGGATGTCTTGACCCTCCTTCAGTGATGTCCGCGTAAGCGAACTTGCAGCTTTTCATAGCCGGCATATCGCTGGTGTAAAGATTGAACAGGGCCGGTGCGAGGACCGAGCCCTGTGTCAGGCCATTCTGGAGGGTTCGTAGGCGACTGCATTATTTTCCAAGGTTAACTCGTAACTGGCGGTTGCTGAGCATAGTGGTGACGAGGCGGACCGTTTTTTCGCACTTGGTGGTGGTGGCGAGCTTCAGGAGGACACGGCGCCAGACCGTGACATGGGTTGACGACAGGTCGATGAAGGCGGCTGCGGTCTTCTTTCTCCGTTGGAATCAGGCCTCGATGTGGGTGGTCGGTGCCAGCACTTGATCGGCGCAGCTTCGGTGTGGGCGGAAACCTGCCTGTTCCGGTGGTGCGGCGGTATCCAGGACCGGGGCCAGACGGGCCAGGATCATTCGCTCCTGCAGCTTATAGGCTAGGCAGAGTAGCGATATTGGCCGATACCTTCTCGGGTCATCGGCGCCTTAACCTGGTTCGAGCAGCGCGATGACCTTTGCCTTCTTCCAGGCCTTTGGCAGTTTGGCGGTGGCGATGATCTATGTGAAAAGCTTCGCAAACCAAGCTCTTCCTTTTTCACCGAGATTATTCAGGAATTCGAGGTAAATCCCATCGATTCCTGCTGCTTTATCGGCTTTTGTTGCTGCAATGGCGGCTTTGATTTATTCGGGAGAGACCGAGGCGGCGAGGGGGGAGGAGTCCTTGTCGCAATCCAGAAGTGCTTCTTTGGCCTCGTCCCGTACATGATGGTGCGATTGCTTGCTCCCTTTTGTTTCGGCATTCCAGACCAGGTGGGTGACAATGCTGTCTGCGCTCGTATTGGGCGGCTGATATTCTGCCATAGGGGTATCTCCGAGTCTCCGCAGGAGGCTCCACGCTTTGCGGCTCGCGTGCGTGAAGTCAAAGGACTCCATCAGCTCGGCCCACCTTGTTTTTTTGGGCTGATACCCATGGTGTGATTCTATCAAATAAGAAGACGCTGGAAAGGGAAAGCGAGTGTTTTGCGAGTATTCAAATAATTTCAAGCTCTCGAATGGGATTGAGAAGCGGCTGTCGGGGTGGTTCCATATCATTATAGTCTCAAATTTCTTATTCGAAGCATTCGAAGAATACTCCTTATTCTTTCCTCGCTTTTCTCATTTCAAGAGGAAAATCGTTTATTTCCAGATCCAGGTAGAATACGTTTCATTTATCTTCGAACATCATGTGGAAATGAGAATGTGCCAAAATTCGCAAGCCATGTTACATTTTAATGTGGTTTGTCGTAAATAAGACGATGAGGAACGTCCACGCTATTACTGGTTAGTTAATTCGTAAGTTAGTCATTTCACGCGAATGGCTTGATTTAACGAAAGTATATGCGACAAAGATTCATTGAGTTTCTGATGAAGTTACTTCGGAGATGCACTTCAGAAAATTTAACTTTCCTTCTAAAAGGATCCACAATGGGGGATTTTCAGACCCGCTCCAAGGAAGATGCAACTCCGACGATGGAAGATACGCCCAGCGGAAAACTGGAAGAGCGTCGCGATCTCGCCGAGAGGCTGGACACTCTCGAGCGCAACGTCGTGCAGTTGCAGGGACGATTGGAGCACGTGCAACGATCCTTTGGGGCTGCAAGCAGGTTTGAATGGAACTTTTTGCCTCGTTCTCGAAACACTTGCGCGTTCCGATTCTGCATTGCTGCATTTCGTATGAATGGTTTTGCAGCATTGCTCAAGGTGCCGCGCAGAAAGGGGACCCAGGAGTTAATGGGAACGTCTCGAAACCTCAAAATTCATTCGGCATGTCTCCTGGACAAGGTTCGGTGCAGTTGCGTTCATTTTTTTCCGAATGCCATATATGGGGGGAATGTTCTACGCCTCCTCATGAAGGCCACACCAGATTGCGATGCATCGATATCGTCTCTACGTTTCAGGATTAATTTTAATGCCCTCCAAATATTATTACGCATGCAGCTGACCACAGCCACTGCGATAAAACATCTGAGCGGAACGTTTGTCTGTAAGAAATTAGGGGGAAAATGCTGTAATTCACACATCGAAATATGTCTGATTGAATTCGAAAGTTGTTCGGCTTTAGCATGCTATGAGACGGAACTCATTGGATATTGTTACGAAAGGGAAATTGTTTGTCTCTCGTGACAGAAACCTTTCACCTTTCCTGCATCTGGTTCCTGGGAGTTTCAAATTCCTTCGGTATGCCTCATTTTACTTCTATTGGTGTAATTCGAAAGCTCATAACTTATTGGCGATGATTATTGTGGTCGAGAGAGCAAAAAGTCCGGCCTTTTAACGTCATAGGACCAAATCTTGCCAGTTAAAATAGCCTGGTACTGAATGACTTCCCGGGCTGTGTGCTCACAGCCAACAATGCCAACAACCAACCTACTAACAACCGACCTAAAATACTAAAAACCAACAAGTGCGAGGCATTTCTGGCTATAAGTTTTCACTATTGTAATTGCTGGCAATCATGTCATACTTTGTCGCGTTTCTAGTCCCGTCGCCGTTTTGCGACAGTGATTCACGAAAGTTGGCAGCATTGAATTAACGCTCCAATATTACAGCTTTCAATTTTGGTGTTTTAAAAAAATTCCACGATAAAAGTAGGGAAGTTTAAACTATAAGTCACAGTCAGTGAATGACGAAGTGCACCATAAACCCATGAGGAAGTTTTTCTTAGGGATAGCAGGCCTGACATTATGGATGGATCTCATACGCTAATGAGAATTGTCAAGTGTTGTACAAGGATGTCTTTCTGTGGGCATTCTTTCCCACCACAATCGCCTCGTTACGATCTTTCAGGGTCAACGGTTTCACGAATGAGCGACTTTCGGATGCCACGAAAGGCCGGAATCTGGAGATTACTCTGGATCCTCATGTTATTTCTAACCGTCTCGCTCACAATCGTTCAGGTTTTTTAACTCCCGACTCGTTCAAGTCAGTTTAGTATGAAAGCATTTCGTTTTCTCAAATGTGGAATGTTGAACAGGCGAAAGGGTTGATCGAGTACTACAAGAGCAATCCGACGGCACAGAGCATACAAATCGAGTCACGAGACAGCTTGGAGTATCCTGAAATCACCATGTGTCCTGGAATTCCGTGGAATCACACTACGCTCGAGTTCTATAACCGTTCCAAGACATTCGCTTTTGGCCAATTTCTTGACGGACAAGAAATCTTAAACATGAGCTTCTCGAAAGCTTTGGACCTCCTTACTTTGAAA
Organism: Darwinula stevensoni; assembly: GCA_905338385.1. Classification (NCBI taxonomy): domain Eukaryota; kingdom Metazoa; phylum Arthropoda; class Ostracoda; order Podocopida; family Darwinulidae; genus Darwinula; species Darwinula stevensoni. The sequence continues at coordinate 15,031 of CAJPEV010005146.1, forward strand.
GATATTTCTAACATGCCGAGTTATTGTTCCATGGTCAGCTATGAGTGGAACACGAGGGGAGTTCACCTCCTGCTCCTATGGTCCTGGCTGGACTTGGGTCAATGACAGTTGGGTCTACCAGACCGAAGGTAAGTCTAGGAACCGATGCATTTTTCTCATTTCCTTGAATGGTGAGATGTAGATGTCAGCATTTCTCAGCGGGATACAGGAGAGAGTTACGGATCATCGATTATATGACTAATTGGCCCTTGAAAATTTGCTACACGTTCCGTGCTTATTCGAAATACCAAATTAAGCTTCCTTCCACTTCCCCTGTCATGGAGTTGGGCTTGAACTTCCAAGAACTTGATCCAGCATTTGACACGAGGGCGTTTTACGAGATTGGCATCGACTCGCAGGAAGAACCGTACATGGCAATAAGGAATGTCACACCTTCAGGACATGTATTTTCCCTCACGAAGGGAAACAGTTACGTGCTGAGCCTATTCCCGAAGTACTACAATTTTTTGCCTTCCGGAAGTAAATGCAATGGGAACGCAAAAACTACGAATACCGGAAGGTAATTTGATCGCACCCATATCAGTCCATTAGTTTCCTCTAATTTCCAGAAATTTGTATTTATGAATTGATGGCCCACAGTGCTTGGAAACGTCAGTAACGGAGGAATACTTGAAGAAAGCCTCGTGTGTCCTACCTTCAATTTNAATGGATCTGGGTCTCGTCGGCGTAGACGAGTATTTCAAAGAAGGCATCTGGATATGCATCGTGGAGTGCCAGTAGTAGAGTGCTGTCCTCCACGCGACGGGCATTCATGTCGCTGTTTAGGTAATTCAGTACCTAACGAGTACACGCTTTCCGCATACCCAGATGGTCGTGGATGATTGCGTGGAGAGAAACGTGGGATATCCCTGTTAGTGTCACCAGGTCCTCTATTGTCACGCCGATCGGAAAGAATGGTGCTGTGAACATCGGCATGCGCGGGAGTGGTGGTCGAGCTGTCACGACGTGGGCGGGTTGCATCAACGGATGTCGTTCGTTAAGGAAACATGGCACCACGTCGTAAACCGGTTGGGCAGTTGGTGCATGTTCACCGCAGATTATTTCTTCGAGCGATTTCGTCGATCCCAGCGACTTTCTGACACAGAAACCGAACAGTACATCGGTGCCCATGTTGGTGTGGCTCCATCTATCTCCTCCATCATTCATCCTTATTTAAAATATTTGGGATTGTGATATATGACCACGCCTGAAATAATGAAAGCTTTTCCGGTCAATTTCAACGCTTCAACTTCGCATAACATGAAATATATGCTAGAATGTGATTTTTCTACTTTCGGAATAAACACTCAAGCATATTTAAAAATAACATTCAAAATTGTATTTCATTTAGTTTACTCCTCCAAATTATGCACTTGGACTTCATGTCTGCTTTGCTACGTATGTACCGGGTGCCCCCCCCCCCCAAAAAAAAAAAAAAAGTTCCGAACTTTACGCGCCTGCAGAAGGAATATCATATGAGCAATCAGGGCAATGGCGGCGGGGCCCGTGCGGCAGCAGCCTCCCTCTTCTCTCCTCCTCTTCATAACTGTTTCACTCCTGCTCGCATTCTTATCGACTTGTGTCAATCCATTCTGCTATGCAAATGCATTCTGCTATGCATCAGTGACTCTCCAAAACCTAAAGAGCCACTCATCTCGTCTTTCCAGTGCTACATGTGAGCTCATTCAAGCTGTTGGGATAAT
>CAJPEV010005147.1:0-16758 GCA_905338385.1 Darwinula stevensoni
TTCTTCCACTTTTGGTCAGTCCATGAGTCCTATCGGTCATTTCATCATTAATAAGATCTTAAAATAAAGCAACAAAAATATCACTTGACATAAGTAACAAACCTAAGTTAAAAAGAAATTAGAATAGCCGAAAGTCGTTCGGTGAACTCACTTAGTGACCATTTTTTATAATGAGATATTAACACTTCGAGTATTTCCAATCTTGTGACACGAGCAATTTTATCCATTGATGTAGTTGGCAGTTCCTTACAAAGTTTGTTCGTTTCTCTTAATTGATGAATGGGGTGACAGTGCAAAGTAACGAGCTTCCAACTGTTTCGCGTTGAGACGATAATAAATATTGCCGTCTAAATACAGTAATTTTGAAAAGACCAACAGAAATTCAGTTATTGTGGCCAACGATCCAGAAACCAGGTAATATAATGCAACCAATAAGAAACAAAAAAAAGTCCTAAAGCATGCTATCTCTCTATACTGCTCGATCCGAGAATGCAAACAAAATACGCATAGATTAACCTAAACTTGGAATTAAGAATAATTAAATTAAAAATTCGAAGAATACCAAAAAATTTTCCCAACATCTGACATTGGTTGTAACCTTGAATTGAAAAAACTATATGGAACTATTTCTTCTAAAGCAACTCACAACCATGAAATCCAACGGGACCAATATACATTCAGCACATCGCAAAAGAAATATACATGTAAATCATACTCTGGCACATTCGAATGCTGCATACAAATTACGTGGACGTACGGAAAAAGTTTCACTCGAACTTCGGAGATGCGCCCTCTAAGTGAGGAAACCGCTTGCCTCGTTCGATCGGATGACGAGGTACTCTAAAGTGAGAGCTCCTCTGAATGGATCTCTCCCCTTGAATTGGACTCCGTGCAGAACCTCTTCCACCTCGCGGAGTCCCTGTCGTTTTTCTTCCCCGGTGTTGAAATGAATGTGTTGGTACCTCCCTCTCGAAGCCTGAACGGTACGGTACACATTTTATAGCTTCCCAATCCAAACGACGACTCTCGCGTTACGTTACGGCATGCACTCACGGTGAGGTTGAAGTCCGTTAAGAGGTTCCCGGTGTATTTAAGATCGCTTATGAATTTCCGTCCCTTCTTGGTGAAGACCAGAAAGATGGAAAGCTTCTGCTTGAATGTTGCTTTGGTTTTCGGATAGTCCTCTGAAAAATATAACTCACATCACCTGACGGATTTCTCGCAAATTCTATTTCGATATAATGGTAATCGGGTCAGCTGTAACCTTATAGCGAAAGCTAATTGTCAATTCACCATTCGGCACCCAACCCGACACTGCATGGGTTTCCTTTTCAGTCCTGCTTGGCCGAATTTCTGGCAGTGTGTCACCCCTTAACAAACCGATTCCAAGGCCGAGAAAGATTAGAATCTCCCACGTTTTTCATTTTTTCCAATCCAATCAATTTCTTCTCATGGCTCCTTGTCGGTCCAGGGCGGAGAAGCGAAACCGAGAAAAGAGAAAATAAGGTTCTCGAAAATCCAGACTAAATCGCCTGCTATCTCATGTCCGGAATACCGAGAGTTGGACGCTTGCACAGCCTTTCCAACGTGTTTTGATGCAAAAAGGAGAAGAACCCTTCTCGCGCAATCCCCCAAAATTTCAAGACTAGTCAACGGGCAATGCCACTTCCCCACATAACCCTACTATAGATACATGACAGTTTCGCCAGTGAGTGTTGAGCCGAGTTTAAAGTCAGTTTCTCAGCGGTCCCCCTACCGAAGTTGCTTGGGTAACCCTTTACAAAACGTCCACCCCCTAACCACCTACATGAACTTCTAAGTGGATAGGTAGTGCATTTGGAACAAAATGAATGTCCCCCCTGTTGGAAATATACCTACCCATTTGCGCACATTTATTGCGAGCCAGGTGAAATTTTCCCCGGGTGGATCATCGCTCCAACAGGTGGAACACTATTCAGGAGGATATCTGCCTGCTTACAAGACCACATGGGAGGTGGACGTTTTGTGACGATCAATTTCATCGCTTTTGTAGAAACTTTCTTTATTCGGATAGGCTTGCCTTTTTTTTCCTTGAGATACTCCAGGAAAGAGTGGTGCCAGAATTCAATAGATCCATTCTTAATCCCCGGAAGAGCCGACAGTCTATTGAATAACTCCTCCAGTGCTTCTTTCTCCCTGAAGTAATCCGTATTCCCTGCCAAAGACTCCTTTCTTATTGATAAATTCACTACATCTAATCGGCATTGCATGTCCCTATAGACTCACCAATATAAAAGTCAGCTCTATAGCCGCTTTCTGGAAAGAGATCCTGCACAGCGGACACGAAGTCTCTCTGATATCCCGGATTCAAAAACCAGGTTCTGTCGAAGTCGTTCTTCAACCCAGACAATCCCCAACAGTTGAGACCCAAGAGACTCATCGTAAGTAGCACCACAACGACCTGCAAGACATGCACTTGTACTATCACTACACCCTCGTGAAATTGCCAATGTTTCTCTCCATTTGAACGCATGAAGTTGACGAACCTTCACTGGAGTTTTGACGAGCAATGGCCCGACGATCTTGTGGAAAATAGCTTTGAGCAGGAGCTTTTGGGAGCAACTGTTCTTGTTGTAGTCGGCTGGCAAGCGAATACACAAGCATCCTTCCCTCCCGTTGTCTCGTCTCCTTTCGTCCAGAGACAGAATCGGTACCATGAATATCAAGGTCATGACGTAGACTATGAAAATCCCGGCGGTCGTGTAGATGCAGAAGCTCCGGAGCACGGGTACTGTCTGGTCAGATAGTAAACATCAATATTTGTGGAACCTTCTGAAGAACAGTAAGGATCATGGCATTCGGAATCGACATAGTTCTTAATCTTTCTAGCTGCAGGCCGTACTATCATCATTCGATGATCAAGAAGCGAACATTTCCTTTTTAGAAATGACAGTAGATAGGCATTGTACTCAGACTTTTTGGCTTAGAAGAGCATATACATGTAGGTCTCGCGCCTGATACTAAAGCAGCAGAATTCTAAGTCAAAGGGACTTGCACACGAAACTTCCTCATCTTCAGTTAATTATGGGACAACCTGTCTAGGTAACTTCTATGACACAAAGAATACCCGCTAGAAACGTGGAATTATCATATCACGGAATCGTCCCGTCAATGCAACGTCAGAAAGCTGTCCTCGTATACAAGTAACCTTTGAGTAACCAGTACTAAAGGTTAGAAAATTACTAAGTTTCCACCCTCGAAATCGAAGCTACTTCAAACTTAAAAGATTGAAGGCTATCCAAAAGTTACGTTTTTCAAAAGTTATCAATGATGCCTTTGTAACATTTAGATATTTCGAATCATTCCTAAAAGTTAAGGCAGTTCCCGTGACACCAGATCACTTAATGAATTTGGAATTCACCTTTTATTAAAGACATTGCCCTCGTCCCATGAACGTTCTTTGGAGATAGGGATTTTCAAGCTTCCAACATGAAGGACGAGGAAGCATGCGGTCCGCCAGGGACCTTTCGCCACGCGGACATCCCGATATTATGGTGGTAACCCCAGCCACTTGACCATGATACGACATACTATTTCCTAGTTTTTCCTCTTCAAACTGACTATTCCCCAACTGAAATATCTTTGTAGAGTGTAGGAATCGAAAGTTACCGCATCTCGGTAACTTCCTTTTAACTTTTATGTAGAGAGGTTCAAATCACCGCGAAGGTTCCGCACCCCTAGAAACCTTTCAAATGCCGTTTAAACGCCGGGGTAACGTCTGCGTAAAGTCATGCAAAAGTTACGTTTTAAGAGCGTATGCCTGAAACTGTACCTTTGCTGCGTCCGATTTCTTTTTCTTTCATTGTGCGCCAGAAGTACTCGACAACCACTGTCCGGGAAACTTCGCATGTCAGAAGTGCGAGCATCTCCAGCTCACAGGGGTCAATTTTGATCGAATATTTGTCTGGGAGAATTTAGTACCAATGGTGCGTATTTGGGACTAGTTTTATTCACAAATCCCCACAGCAATTGTACATTGACGCATGTACGCCCCTTCGTACATGCGTCAATGTGCTTTACCCTCCTTTTGTCTAAAAATCCCGATTTAGTCCGCTTTGTTTTTCCTTTCTGTGAAATATTCAATCCTTACAAAAGTCCCAATTTCTTCGCAAATTGATGGGCAATGTCTATCTTGAAAAATAATTGTATTATCGGGAGATTAGCCAAGCTATTTACCGCCCTCAAGGTTTTTCAATATCAAGCCGAACGCTAAGCGTGTGCAACTTATGCTAACTTTGTGTTATAAGCAAGTTATTACTGCTACAGACCGGCAGCATTATTGAAATCCACGCTTACTTCATCAGCTGCCTGTCAAACGAAGGCCGCTTTCTTGAACTGGATACAGTTCAGTTTCAGAAAAATATCAGAGATGTGCCTACTTGTCGCCAGGAAGAGCTTTACGAGAACAGAAGGCACTCAGATGCGACTAACACCTGCAGAAGGTGAAGAGTATCATGACAGATAAGAAATCATATGCGATATAATTATATGTACTAGCTGGGAACTCATTGTGGCATTCTAGGTACCATTTTATACCAGGAGTTAAAGATTTTGTGAAGCGTTTTGGACACGCAATTTTTCGAATACATATTCGTTGGCATTTAAGAAGAGTAGGAAGTAAGTAGCCCAAGTCACCCGATAAGATTGCGCCGCTGCCAATTCATTACACCAGTGAAAGACGCCGGGAAGGCGATGATGCAAACAGACCGTAGTGGCTCCAATGGCGAAGGCGAAGACGTCCGTGATGGACGTGATGGTGATGGAGACTCCAGCCTGCCTCAACGCTTCTCCCACACGTTCCTCCGGGTTCAAAGTCCTTTCTTTTGACACCACGTTCTCCAGGCACTACAGCACCATCGCTTTTCGGTTATGTCTATCGAATTTTTATTGCATGGCAATAATAGAGGATGAAATATAACCAAGTTGCATGTATTTTGTAGGTCACTAGCGAAGTTGTTGAAAGATAGCTGATGGGAACCATATTGTACTAGGTTGAGGGCTACCAACTGCCGTATTCCGACCCGCCAACGACTCACTACATCCTCAAGTATAGGAGTTATATCGGGGGAAAAAGCTAAAAGAAAAACATTCAATTCCTCCTTCTAGTCTCATTATGGGTGCCAATAGATATTATTTTTGAAAGCTAATCCATCCGCATACAGAGGCTGAAATGAACGACGAGAGCGGAAAATTTAGTGTACATTTTGTGCAAGGAATAAATTGGAAAGCTAACTGGAATATTTTTTAGGCTACACTCTTTGCACTTCTGTTTTCATAAGGAACTTCAACATGTTATTTTCTAGAATCTCATATTGCGATCAGAAATTTGATTACACTTTCTCATTTTTGTCCATGAATCACATAAAAAGAAAAAAGGAGAAGGGAATTCTTTTCCTACGTCAGCAATGTGGGTTTGCGTTCGAAACGTTTTGCGTCCGAGGAGAATGCATGCCATCCAGTTGGGACAGGGTTCATCTCGTAAAACGTGGAAGGGGAAAATGCTAGCCTCGTTATGGGAAGAGAGTCGGTGGTCGATCACCTGAGCTATGTTGTGGGCCATTTGCTGCATGTTCCCCTCGCTCCCCCCCCCCCCCCTCGCCTCCTTCAACACCGTTGACGCATTCATCAATATCCTTGATGATGTGGCCCGGCGGCTACTAGCCGCCTTCCAGCAGATACATGTCAGCCCCTGGCTCACTGGCTACACGCTGCTTGGGTATCATTAATTGGGAATGGAAATAGTTGGAATAAAATGTCGCTGCACGGTTAATGTGAGGATTGGAAGTTCGATTAACTAGATTATATTATTATTACACACCAATACCAACGAAATTATTATTTTGTGATTTTGCGCGCCAGTGTGCTAAAAGCCTGCTTCATCGATCTTATCAAGATCAATAGTCAATAAAATTTTGACGTCGCATACTCTCGCATGACTTGATTTCTGGAAGAGTATGAGATGTGCTAGTATTAGAGTAGAATAAAATCGGGCATCGTCCAACATCGACGGGTTTTTGTCAATTTCAGAATACCCCAATGCATATGAATGGCAATTCTTGACAAACATCTGAAACCCCTGCTTTTCTTTCTATAGCCAGTTGTGAGATTTTGTTCTCCTTGGAAGTTGAAATCCTGACTGATTCCAAACAAATTTGACAAAAGAAACGGGACTCTGAATGTTCCGATGGGGTCGTTTCCTGAAAAAATAGTTATGAAGTTATTCTTTCAAGTAAAAAATTTTCAGGCGTTATCGTACAACGCTTCAATCATCGCGGACCCGCATCGCAAGGCTTTTCCCTTCATTCATACCTCAAGCAGCACAAGTGGACGAAAACCTCGCGAGAGACGAGACTCAGAGACGCACGGAGGTCGTAACGAGTCACATGGAGGTCGCAACGGGTCACATGGAGGTCGTAATGAGTCACCTGGATGATGACGAGCGAGTCGTCGATGCCGATCCCGAGGATGAGGAAAGGCATCAGATTGTGAATCTCCGTCGGGATGTACCCAATGGAGAGGCACAACCCAGCCGCACTCACGATCGTCAGCCCGATGCACAGCACCACGGCCAGGCCCAGGTAGACCTAAACAGGAAACATTGATCAAGTGCTTTGAGGTCCACCCAAAAACAATACACCGTTAATTAATGTCAGATACCATCAAAAAGCCTCCATAAGAGGAATCTTGTGGATTTGTTGTGCATTCAAGGCATATTTAGCAATATGTGAAGTATTTATGCATTCAGTGTCATGAAGCACTTATGAAGCATCATGAAACATTTAATTAAATTATCTTCATATTATCTCTGAGCCATGAAGTACAGTTTTAGCATTTGACAATTACCTGGTAGTAAACAAGTATCTCTCTCCACATCGTCCCATACATGCCATTGAAACATTCCTCGATTTGTCCTTCTCTTTTAAACTTTTTTCCATTTTCAAATTTCAAGATTCCTCTACTCCTTACTGTTGCTTAATTTTTTTCTCTTAGGTTTGAGGGTACTTCATCACGCATGGATTTTTTTGCCCAAAAGTTTTTCATAGTTTAAACAACTACATTTACTTCCTGCCCATCAGAAAATGAAAAGCATCGCCTCAAGCATCTCAAGTTTTCTTCGAAAGTAAATTTCGTTACTTTGGAACGACTGATGCAATTTTTAGCAAAATATACCCCGGAAACTTAAAAAAAAACCGGAATAAGGACGTTCGAGAAGTAATAGACGAAACCCGGATTTTCTGGCTCAAAAAAATACCTAGATTGTCGAAATACAAGATTATACTGGGAAGCTGATTTCTAATTCCTCTCAGTCCCTCTCAGTCCCTCCCAGCCTCGTTTGAGTCATGTGCATGATTACCGAATCGGACTTATGGACCGCATTAACATTAATCTCAGTAAATGCAAGTCATCACTTTCGTCTTCAAGGCACAAAACAATCAAATTAAGTGACTGTTTTGTCCTCTAAGGGAGGTCAGACGTAATCAAATCTGGTGACTACTTCTGTCCTCCCTTGAGAGGACGCCATTTGATGACTTACATATGGTACACATGAAATGAACATATATTGTAAATATGTAATACGGAAATGAAGAAATAATCGACCGCAGGCACTGTGAGAAACAAGTTCCTCTAACTTAAAGGGGTACAACTACCGGTGCATCTACCACTACTCTTGCTTTGGTTCTCGCTTTATCTAGTACAAAAACAGGGAGTAAAGCGACTAGGGCAGAGCTTTCGATCTTGAAACAGCTTGAGGTTGGCATTTGAGACGCTAGTCATGCCTCGCCCGAGGAGAACCGAGAAACGCAACCTACCTGCGTTCTGCATTGACATAAGTCTTCAAGCCTGGAGGTTTGAGGAGATCGTTGTGGAACACCAATTCGAGGAATTTCTCCTCCCACGGCTCTGCGATAAGATCGACCTGATGGGAGACAGACGCATCTCTATTGTCACAAGATGAGTTGGATGATCGTCACTCATCAAAAGTTTGAAACACCCAGGCAGCTGAAGACGTAAAAAATCATTAAATTAAAACTACTAAATTAAAAAAAATCATTGGTGAGGTTGAGGTTGAAGAAAGGTAATATCTTTAAAATCGGTTTTCACATTCCTACATTTCTACATTGTCTCCATCTCAATTTTTGCCATCGACTATTTCCATGTCGACATTTCTTCTTTCGACATACTGAGGCGCATCGCGACAATAGCCGTATCACAATAAATATAGAGCAACAGGATGCCTCGTACAGGGTGTCCCGGAATCGACTGAACATAGCTTTTGCGCTTTGTCCCTGGGGTATGGCCATTCTGAACCTAGTCTTCTCGAACTCGCTCATCAGACTGAAGTAAGGTAGCAGAGGCATAGGTCAGGGCCGGATGCGAAATTCCTCACGTTCACTCCATGCCTGGACACCATGAAACTCGCACACCAGATTCGGCCTTACATTTCTCTTCATCGCTATCCATTCTCATTCTCTAATGGAGATTGCTATCGAAACATTGATTCTTGGCATAGAAACACGCCCCAAGTGTCACAACAAACCCAAAAACCTTTGGTTCCAAGTTCCTGTAATTTATGGGTGTTGAATTTTTACGCTGGTTTTGCAAATTCTCAGTGATTTTTCCATAGGCGGCGATTTGTTGAGAAATATTGGTGGCCTCAGAGACAATACTCTTACAAGTATTCCTTATTTCTCATGTCCTCGCTCTCCTCGTTGTTAGACCCTTCTGCCAAATTTTTGAAGCGCTCGAGCCCCCTGAGCCCCTATGAATAGCCGCCCGTGAATTTTTCGAGATCGAGTGCAATTGGAGTATGGCAACTGGGTTGGGAAGAGGATGGAATCTTACGAACGAGAGCATCACAGAACGCGCAATATCTAAAACATTGAAAGCACTAACCGGTAGACCCTTTCTGTTAGTGGCATTCGCCCGGTCCTTGAGGATGTAGACGAACATGACGGCCACTGCACCCACGACTCTTCCGCTTTCGTCTCTCTCCACCTCAGACAACATCCCCTTCACGTCATTCCGTGACCTGTTTATGATATGAATTCCATAAACCTGCTCGTGCCTCTCGATTGTCAAATTCTTTTCGTTGCTATGCACACATGTATTCGGAAAATAGGAAAAATGCATCTTAAGGATGCATTTTTTCCGATTTTCGTCCTTGTATATCTTAATTTCAAGGGAAAGATGCATCGAGATAGAATTCCGATGCATATTCGTCACGTGCCTTGCCAAGCCGTCCGGTCGACGAAAATTCCTCAACGAGGGGATGCGGGAGGCCCCCCACCCGCATCCCCTCGTTGAGGAATTTTGCAGTGAGATCGTTACGTGCTCAAATAGACTGTGACTTGCGGCACACAAGAGGATACCAGTGGCTTGGAATGCGCGTGATAGTGAGATAGAGGCGCTATCAGTAGAAACGAAAAAAGGCCAGAAATCCCTGCCTCTAACTGGAAGTCAGAACCATGACTTGAAGTTCCATGACTTCTTCAGAATTATCTTCATTTCCATTGTCATATTATAAACAGAAAGACTAATCGCTATTTAACTCTTTGAGCATCGAGTTCTTTTTTTAACCTTTCCGGAGAATGGATGTACGTTCATTTCCCTCAAAGGGCTAAGCATGAGGAAGTGCCCCACCCCACCGACGACTTGCACTCCGACCCGTCCCATCACCCCGCCCCATCTTGCTGGACCAGTCTCAAATAAACCTCAACCAAGAAGGAACATAAGCACAATATGCTTACCGAATAACTATGCAAATCCATTCTTCCCCTGAAGTATGCAATATGGTTCCGAAATTTTCAATTATGATAGAATATCCTCTATATGATTTTTCAATGTGGCTCAAGAGGAGAAAAGTTGCCATACCCCTACACCAATTTTCAAAGTGAGGGAGCACATATTAAAAAAATGCGAAAATATACAAACTTGACCCTTTTAAGTGACACCCTAGCAAAGGGAGAATAATTTCATTCTTAAACTCACTTGTCGTCGAGGGCTCGAGTAACTTTGTCCTGGATCTCCGCCGTTGTGATAGTGCTGAAGTCGAAATCTTCCGCCCACAGTTGAAGGGTGCTGGAATAAATGCAACTACCATCGTACAGAGTTATTTCTTCCTCCTCGCCTCCGAAGACCTCCGATGCGTCCGAATCCTCCTTCCAGCCGTTATTGTAATCGTTGTGCTGCAAGAGTTCTTTGGAATCGCCTTCTCGATTAACTTCGGCTTGACTGATCCTTGCTGTTTTCCCTGTTGTAGGTGTCGTCGTCGTTTCATTTTCTTTCGTTGTTTCAAGATTCTCTGTTGTGAAGGATGATATCAATATTGGTAGTAGTGACGTTTCCGGTTCCATGGTACCAGTAGAATCACTGCTCATTTCTGTTGCTGTCTTTTGTGATTGGCTGCTTGTTGATTCTGTAGTCGGCACTACATCGTCAAGAGTGCTATTTTCCCCTAAAGTGATGAGTAAAATCATGATATTTTGACACTCTTTGTTCAAGGAGATTGAATTTCCCCATGTTGATGGCCACGTAGATGGTGATGAGAACGAAACCAAGAGCGAAATAGATCATGTTTTTGTCCCTCATTTCGCTGATCCCGTCTCGAAAGCTATTCGACACAGCTCGAGGTTGGCATTTGAGACGCTAATAGTGTCTCGCCCGAGGAGAACCGAGAATCCCATCCTACCTGCGTTCTGCATTGGCATAAATCTTCAAGCCTGGAGGTTTGGGGAGGCCGTTATGGAACATCAATTCGAGGAATTTCTCCTCCCACGGCTCTGCGATCAGATCGACCTGATGGGAGACAGACACATCTTGATTGTCACAAGATGAGTTGGATGATCGTCACTCATCAAAAGTCTGAAACACCCAGACAGATGAAGAAGTAAAAAATCATTAATGTAAAATTATTAAATTAAAAAATCATTGGTGAAGTTGAGGTTGAAGAATGGTAATACCTTTGAAATCGGTTTTCAAATTCCGACATTTCTACATTGTCACCATCTCAATTTTTGCCATCGACTACTTCCATGTCGACATTTCTTCTTTTCACATACCGAGGCGCATCGCGACAATGGCCGTATCACAATAAATATAGAGCAACAGGATCCCTCGAACAGGGTGTCCCGGAATCGACTGAACATAGCTTTTGCGCTTTGTCCCTGGGCAATGGCCATTCTGAACATAGTCTTCTCGAACTCGCGCATCAGACTGAAGTAAGGTAGCAGAGGCCTAGGTCAGGGCCGGATGCGAAATTCCTCACGTTCAGTCCATTCCTGGACACCATGAAACTCGCACACCTGATTCGGCCTAACATTTCTCTTCATCGCTATCCATTCTCATTCTCTAATGGAGATTGTTGTCGAAACATTAATTCTTGCCATGAACACATGCCCCAGTGTCACAACAAAACCAAAAACCTTTGGTTATAGGTTCCGGTAATTTATGGGCGTCAAATTTTTACGCTTGTTTTGCAAAATCTCAGTGATTTTTCCATAGGCGGCGATTAGCTGAGAAATATGGGGGGCCTCAGAGACAGTACTCTTACAAGTATTCCTTATTTCTCATGTCCTCGCTCTCCTCGCTGTTAGACCCTTCTGCCAAATTTTTGAGGGGCTCGAGCCCCCTGAGCCCCTATGAAATGCCGCCTGTGCATTTTTCAAGATCGAGTGCAATTGGAGTATGGTAACTGGGTTAGGAGGAGGATGGAATCTAACGAATGAGAGCATCACAGAAAGCGCAACATATCCAACACTGTGAAAGCACTAACCGGTTGACCCTTTCTGTTGGTGGCATTCGCCCGGTCCTTGAGGATGTAGACGAACATGACGGCCGCTGCACCCACGACTCTTCCGCTTTCGTCTCTCTCCACCCCAGACAACATCCCCTTCACGTCATTCCGTGACCTGTTTATGATATGAATTCCATAATCCTGCTCGTGCGTCTCGATTGTGAACTTCTTTTCGTTGCTATGCACACATGCATTCGGAAAATAGGAAAAATGCATCTTGAGGATGCATTTTTTTCGATTTTCGTCCTTGTATATCTTAATTTCAAGGGAAAAATGCATCGAGATAGAATTCCGATGCATTTTCGTCACGTGCCTTGCCAAGCCGTCCGGTCGACGAAAATTCCTCAACGAGGGGATGCGGGAGGGGGCGGTGCAGTGAGATCGTTAGGTGCTCAAATAGACTGTGACTTGCGGCACACAAGAGGATACCAGTGGCTTGGAATGCGCGTGATAGTGAGATAGAGGCACTATCAGTAGAAACGAAAAAAGGCCAGAAATCCCTGGCTCTAACTGGAAGTCAGAACCATGACTTGATGAAGTTCCATGACTTCTTCGGAATTATCTTCATTTTCATTGTCATATTATAAACAGAAAGACTAATCGCTATTTAACTCTTTGAGCACGGAGTTTTTTTTTAACCTTTCCGGAGAATGGATGTACGTTGATTTCCCTCAAAGGGCTAAGCATGAGAAAGTGCCCCACACCACCGACGACTTGCACTCCGACCCGTCCCATCTCCCGTCCGACCCCCTCTCGTTATAACGCAGTCTCAAATAAACCTCAACCCAGAAGGAACATAAGCACAATATGCTTCCCGAATAACTATGCAAATCCATTCTTCCCCTGAAGTATGCAATATGGTTCCGAATTTTTCAATCATGATAGAATATCCTCTATATGATTTTTCAATGTGGCTCAAGAGGAGAAAAGTTGCCATCCCCCTCCCACAATTTTCAAAGTGAGGGAGCACATATTAAAAAAATGTGAAAATATACAAATTTGACCCTTTTAAGTGACACCCTAGCAAAGGGAGAATGACTTCATTCTTAAACTCACTTGTCGTCGAGGGCTCGAGTGACTTTGTCCTGGATCTCCGCCGTTGTGATAGTGCTGAAGTCGAAATCTTCCGCCCACAGTTGAAGGGTGCTGGAATAGATGCAACTACCATCGTACAGAGTTATTTCTTCCTCCTCGCCTCCGAAGACCTCCGATGCGTCCGAATCCTCCTTCCAGCCGTTATTGTAATCGTCGTACTGCAAGGGTTCTTTAGAATCGCCTTCTCGATTAACTTCGGCTTGACTGATCCTTGCTGTTTTCTCTGTTGTAGGTGTCGTCGTCGTTTCATTTTCTTTCGTTGTTTCAAGATTCTCTGCTGTGAAGGATGATATCAATATTGGTAGTAGTGACGTTTCCGGTTTCATGGTACCAGTAGAATCACTGCTCATTTCTGTTGCTGTCTTTTGTGATTGGCTGCTTGTTGATTCTGTAGTCGGTACTACATCGTCAAGAGTGCCATTTTCCCCTAAAGTGATGAGTAAAATCATGATATTTTGAAAGTGATTTCGAAATTCACACAACAAAGATTGAGAACAAGCATGATAGAAATATTTGGAGTAACCATTCATTCTTATTTCCCTTTTTCGACGTGGCTTTTAAAGAAGCATTATAACTTGTAGGTTAAAATGCATACCATGGACTGAGTCGAGTCGTCGGTCCTCTGCATGCCAAAGACTTTGAGCTTCGGTATCTCTTCGCCTTCTTTCCTCCTTTTTGTGTCCCTCTAAAAATTCCTCTGGCCTGCGTGAGTTATGAAAACATTCATCTGTCGCAAGCATGTGCAACAAACAGGCAAGCACTCGACTTCACTATCATCGCATTGTCGACATTTCTCCCAATCACTTGCAAAATTCGTATTACTTTTTTTTTAATAGCATTCATAGTACAAAATTTGCTTCTAATAACGCACTGTACCTCGCACAGACGTCCTCCCAGGCATATCCATTGGATACCAAGGATCGAATTTCCTTGTCCAGGGTCCCCATCTGCAAGAAAATTCAAAGAAGGACTTCATTC
This sequence comes from Darwinula stevensoni, assembly GCA_905338385.1. Classification (NCBI taxonomy): domain Eukaryota; kingdom Metazoa; phylum Arthropoda; class Ostracoda; order Podocopida; family Darwinulidae; genus Darwinula; species Darwinula stevensoni. Next base: position 13,907 of record CAJPEV010005147.1, read on the forward strand.
CACATTTAGAAAACTAGGAACTGAATTAAAGTGTTGTGGCACGGTCTCACATATTTGAAGTACTCCGGAGTGAGTACATCGGGCCCGGAAAGGATAATTGTTTCGTACCGAACTCCGTTCGGGAAGTTTTTCTTGATCCACTGATCAGTTCGATAGATAGGAGTCCCCGGGGCGAACCAGGCTTTCACGGTTCCTCCTTCCTCCTCTCGCCAGTGAATGACCCCCGAAATGAGGCACGAAGACAGGATGACAGAGGCGAGGATGAACGTCCACGGTCTGTGCGCCAATAGGCAGCCGAGCCTGGATGGAAGATGGGAAGATCGCTGCCGCGAGGTCGACATTGTGGAGGCTGTCACCGGGATCAATCTCCTCCTTCGTGGCTTAGTGAGTCTTGTGACTTCATTTACTTCGCTATAGTCAGCTGGACTATTTTAATTCGGGGAAATCTGTTAATTCTGTTAAATTGCCGGTTTTCTAGTGGGAGAACCGTCATGATGGTGCCAAACTTTTCGAAGAATTGCTCTCTTGACACAATGCATTGTCCAAGTGAGGGAGATATCGAAAAGTTTAAGGTGTTTGACTTAGGCGAAAAGTTTGACGAATAGATATAGCGTAGTTCCTCCGACGCAACAGAATCTCTTTCTGAACAAGCGTTCATGCTGAGAAAATTGTTTGAAATATTTAGAAAATATTTCAATAGGTAGAAGATCTTGCCGTTTTAAACGCTTATCACAAGCACGTTTAGGAGCACGAAAACGTTGCTCAACTCATTAGGTTTTTCGTGCGTCTCTATCAACCGGAGTAAAGCGTAATATGAACAGCTATCCAAATTTCCCCACTTTTCGATCCATTTTTGGAAATTGCCAATCACAATCCATTACCAGAAATTGCCAATCATTGTCCATTATTGGAAATTGCCAGTCACAATCTACTAATTGAAATGACCTCAATTAGGGGACACACTTTCAGACGTACGCCAGTCGTTCCACACGCCGCGCATGCTAAGATTTAAACGAAGGGCAAAAGTCCGTATCACAGGAATCTTTGCCACGCTGTCAGGAAAATTGCAAAGCGATTACTGGCGAGTTTGAATTTGACTTTCTTAGCGAGATTCCTCATCGGTCAAATAATGGATTGTAGATGAAAGCTTTTTTTTTCATCCGTGCAATAACGCCCCTCGGATCGCTCGATTTGGAAAATGGGAAGTAGGAGTTTCCATACTTTAAGAAAAGATCTCCCACGACGCCGTGGACCCGGAGGCTGACTCTTCTCAGGAATTGCAAGTTCTTCATCTCCAAACATCTTCGGATGAGAATCTGATGTCGAGATCGCTGTCTCCCGAGTGCGACCTCTGCTTCCTCTCGTGGAACCTTCGAGAAAGGTTCAACTAAAATCTGACATTGCTCAGTCGGAAGCATTTATCTACCGACCTAAGGGACAGGAAGAAACTGGAAACTTGTAAAGCATACATATTAAGTAAGAATGCCAAGTAAAAAAAAAAGTTTTATTACGCAGAAATTGAAGAGGGTGCTCTCAAAGCCCCCACCCCGCACCCTCGACAACCTTTAGCCCTTTAAATGCTTTAATGAAAATAGAAGGCAGACTCCCTAAGGAATCCACTGACACGGACAACCACGCCCACCGAATTCAGCCGGAACCCACACGATTAACAGAAAAACCCACACGACCACGAAAGAACCCACACGACCAGGAAAGAACCCACACGACCAGGAAAGAACCCACACGACCAGGAAAGAACCCACACGACCACGAAAGAACCCACACGACCACGAAAGACCCCACACATTTGCTGAAGCATGGATCGACCGCAGCAACGCAAGAGCAGCACGCGAATGCCAACCTCATCGCCTCCGACGTCTTGGGAGGATGAGCACGTATAAAGCTGCTTCCGAGTTTCCTTGCAATCGAATAAAGGACGATTGGACGCTTCCTCATTTCAAAGGTCGTGATTGCACGGATTCGTTCGAATAAGGAACTTGAGCTTCTCAACCTTTTTTTTTTTCTCGGCACACTTTCGAGTTTCCTCGATCCTCGCGGCCTACCGAACGAAATTTCACGTCAAAGTGAGTAATATTTTCACAACCCACTAGTCGATTCGACCGACGTTCGTCGGTCATAGCTTAAGAGTAATAAAATACGATTATGTTCTTTCTTCTCCTATAATTCCGAAAATATCGCAGCACATCGGGGACTTCGTCGCGAAGCAATAAACTGGAGTACTGTACTAGGTACAGAAAGCCATTCCACTGGCCCTGATACCTCTGGAATCACCTTCGCTGCATCCTGACCATCCAACTACTAAATAAATATTAACTCTCATTGAACTTGTCATTGGCCTGTATGAAAAGACCTTGACAACTATATCTGTTTTCGACGATTCGCGCGTCCTTGTCGCAAGGAGATGGGAAGAGATGCAGGATGCTAGTGTCGTGTGGAGGGCCTCAAAAGAGGGCTTTTACCGTTAACTTTAAGCCGAAAAAAGAGAAAGACAATTTAGCACGAGCGGTTAATCGGAGGCAAAGAAATTGGTCCTGGCCTCACTCCACAGACAGGACAAGCCGTCTATGGAGACGACTGATGACAAATAATAAAACGGTGTTCAAACAACAAGGACAACAGGTATTTAATTAAAGTTAAATTACGAGAAAAGAATAAATATCACAGATTGGGGTCTTGAGGAGGTCTTGAGGAGTTCTTGAGGAGTTCTTGAGTAGGCAGGGCGATCGATGGAAACGGAGATTGCAGGCAGGGCGACCGATGTCAGACCAACAAAACAAAGGCTGCAGGCACGGCTGGCAAGAGGGACTGCCCCAGACGAAGACTCTCGACGG
>CAJPEV010005148.1:0-16734 GCA_905338385.1 Darwinula stevensoni
AACCTACCTCTGACTGTACTGATTACAGCACACATCAGAGGGTGGACCATCCCTTCACTCTTTCCCTGGAATAGTCCCTCACATTATTCTTTAGTACTTTGCGTACCTCTCGCATAGTCTCATTATAGGAATCAATAAACACGGATACTTCATCATTTGTTATCCACATATTCAAGACATATTCATGGAGTTCAGGCCATAAACAAGCTCATATTCCTATTGAGAACCCTTTTGGGAGGCGTATGGTTTTATCTGCATAGGAGATCTGGAATATACAGAGTTTTCATGAAAATTATTTAATTTTGCCTCAATTAGATCAGGTAATAAGGGACTGATGTCCTGGACACTCCACGGAACCTATAAGAGATGGTCCACCCTCTGATGTGTGCTGTAATCAGTACAGTCAGAGGTAGGTTAATGCCTATACGAGAGCGAAAGCACCACACAGTATTTATGAGAATTTTCGTATTTGCATGACATCCCTATCACTTTCTGATGGGAGCGTTCTTACTCACGGAGGAGGAGAGCAATTTTACTCCTTGGTGATGGAGTAAATTCGCTCTTTTCCCAGAAAGGGTTGTGAAACTGGAGTTANTGGGAGCGTTCTTACTCACGGAGGAGGAGAGCAATTTTACTCCTTGGTGATGGAGTAAATTCGCTCTTTTCCCAGAAAGGGTTGTGAAACTGGAGTTAGCTATTTTACTCCTAAGAGTGTAGGTGTATGTGGGAGCATGGACGCCGCAAAGTGCATTTCTCGTGTTCTATCGAAAAGTTATCGCGGTGTTCCCTGGATTCCCCCCCCCCCACCGGTTCTTCAGTATTGCCGATCGCCATCGTTGCCGGCAGGTCGACAGAGCATGGGGGAAGCGTCTCGCTTCCGGAGGACATTGGAAAAATGCCGGGAAAGTCGCCGGCTGGTCCTCGTCGTCGTCGCCGTCGCCCTCCTCGTCGACAGGATGCTTCTCACCGCAGTCGGTATGGCCTGGCGTTTCGTTTCTCCTTCCCTCCCATTTCTCCCTCCTTCCCTCCTATTTCTCCCTTCCTCCCTCCCATTTCTCCCTCCCCCATCTTCTTTCGTCCATGTTTGCTGGAATACCGGGAACTCCATGAAATTGTTACCATGCAGAGAAAATCTCGTAACCTTGACATACACCCTATTTCGTTTAGAAAACCCTTTTTTCCGATAGCAACTTCATCATTTAAAATTTGTATTTGCAGGCTTCAGTTGAGGTGCTCTGCATGGAAATCCCCTCTAGGTCACCTACGACGTCTCTCCTTCGCAGTCCGGCTAAATTTTCATATATTGCAGTTCAAATTCCCGAATTCTCTTTTTAGAAATGTATTTGGAACATATTTGAAAGCAGAAAGGTATGTTCTGAAAATGTATCTTGATCCACACGCGTGAAATCGTGGGATTCCCACAAACCCGTCATGCCAGTCTTGAAAGAAACCCTTCTATGGCTGCTCTTTCGGTGAAGTTGAAGTTAGGACTTCATGGGCAAAGTGTTGCCTATGGAGAACACGCTATACTTGAACATATCAGGTCATCCCATAAGTAATGCGGTTTCTTCGCATTGCCAAACTTGTGTCTTCTTTATACGTATATCTGGGCACATCTCATGGAATATTTCTATGCTAACTTATGTAGACGTCAGTCTTCAGTCTACGTGTGGGTTTTAACGAGTTAACAGCCCTCCGTTTTTCTTAGACGTTAAAAACAAGATGGAGGTGTCAGAGGAACATATTAGGCATATAATTCTTCATGAATTTAAAAAAGGGAATAACGCGACTGCAGCCACGAAAAACATTCAAGATTTTTTTGGTGAGGAAGCTCTAAATGCGAGGAAATGCCAACGGTGGTTCCAGAAATTCAGGTCTTCTGGTGACTATAGCTTAGCCGATGAAGCGCGTTCAGGCCGACCTGTTGAGTTCAATGATGACCTGCTGATAGCCACACTTGAAGAAGAAGATATTTTTTTAGCTAATCAGTAGCTAATTAGGTTCCAATGAAAATTATTTGCAATAATTTTTTCAAAACTTGTTAACCAAGGCCACAGCATTCAGCTCTTCACTGGACGAGACAGAAGAAGCCGCTTAGTGAATGAAATAACGATAGAAAATTGACCTGGGATCTTCTCTTTCTCTGTCGGCAGTGCCGGTGATCCCCGCCCTTCTAGCCTCCTTCCGGGAGCAGCCCAACGGGACGACCCAGCTGCAGAAGAACGCCACCCTGGAGGACGACGTCACCCAACCGATGAACCTTACCCTGGAGGACGCGAAGGGAGGAGAGACGGACGGCATCCACGGCTCTAACTCCTCCCTGACGGAAGACGTGCCCCGCTGCCACTGGAATCAATCGGGTGGGAAGGCGAACCGTGATCCTCCACCTCCAACTCCACCGGATGGAAGCGGGAAAGCGATGTTGAACCTCCGATTCGTATTGCAGAGAGCGGCGAAGGGAGGGAGAACATGGAAGTGGGATTCCTCTTCTCGTCCAAGGCGATCGTGCAGCTCATCATGAACCCGTTCGTGGGACCCCTCACCCACAAGTACGTGCGATCCCCATGAGGGATCGTTTTCCCGCGAGGCATCGACGGGATTCGCTAACGTGAATTGCCTTCCTATGCGGAAATGATTGCACGATCGTTGTAAGTCTGGCTGTCTTCGTGAAAGATCCAGGAAAAAATTCCTGCTGGATGTAGTGGTTGGATGTAGCTGGCCTGTTCGGGATTTCTCCAGCGGGAAAAAAAGACAGTCTGGAAGCCGAACCAAATCCAGTTGGACTTTGCCAGCTTTAAATTTCCAGCAGGAACATTCTGTCTAACCAGAAGGAAAATTCCAACGGGATCCAAGAGGAAATGCTAGTTGGAGAGCATGCTGTAAAGCGTCTTATCTTGCTGGAGTTTCTCATCCTGCATCATTATGCCACGTATATGATTGCAGGCATCGAATGTTTTGTCATGTAAAACTAATAAACTACACATTTGATATCAGAATTTTTGTAAACATTTCAATGACTCCTAGGAATTAACAAAACCGTCAGACAGTAATGCTCAAGAGAATAACCATTTATGCGATGGGTTTGTAAGCATGGAGGTCCTGTCTACAAAATCGAATGAATTCCAAGGCACAGTATTTCCCAGTATTAAGATATGTACAGTCTAGTACACATTTCCTTTTTTCCCATTCTCTTTTTTTCCCCTTCATATGCAATCATATCCATATCCATACCTTCATATCCATATCTGGAACACCCCCTTCATAATGCATGGCCTCTACATATGAAGTTCCGTCCATTTCAGTATCGGTGGTCAGGAGATCTTGTATTGAGAACTGTACAGACCTGAGCAAAAAAAAAAATCAAAACAAATATCAAGCCAAATTTTAACAAAATGGCGGCAATTATGTCATCTAATGGCACCAACAATCTGAGTTGTCTCCTTCGTTCTTGGGTGGTATACGAATTCAATCCAGAATCAGTGTATGTATTACGTTATGTTCGAAAGCTGGACAATGGTGTGACAAGAACATTTGTCCCACGAAACAACTTTTTATTTTGTCACGCTAAAACGTGAATTTCTCGACGGTTAGAATATTCAAGAAAAGTGAAACACTTTTTGCAAAAAGTACGAGTGTGTAATATGCATGATAGACTAGTCTGCCACCACATCTGATGAAATCGAAGACGCCCAAATCCACTCTTCCGTCCTGTTCCGGATTACTTGAAATACTGCCCGCGTAGCCTACCTGCAGGGTGTTTCGGTTTTATTACGGGGGGAGACTGTCATGCTCAATAGAGGCTGGGCTAGTCCTGCTGTTCATTCATAGATGATCTTGTCGGGCTTATAAAAGAACTTTTGGCAAGGGCCTAGGCCCTGGGCCCTTGCCAAATGTCACTTTTTCTTGACAGGCCAGGAAAAATAAAATTGAAATTTTTACGGCTTTCAAGAACTAGGTTTTAGCCGTAAACAAAAAAACAATTTTTTAAATAAAGCCAACCTTTGCCATGTCTGCTCATAAGCCTAAGCTTGAACCTCGCATGAATGTTTTTCTTCTCTCTGCAGGCAATGATAATATAGGCCTAGGCATAACTTACTTTAGACCATTCAGAATGTTTGCTGATGAATTTTTTTGCTTAGGTGATTCGCTTCACTGCAGGGATATTCCAAAAAGCCCAGTGTCTCATAGCTTGACATTTGTGCCATGGTGACCTGTCCTATAGAGTTCTCAGGCTCTGAGAGTCAAGTTGCCTCTTTTGATAACTGCTACAAATTTACAAAATAAAATCAGAATTCCCATGTCAGTTCAAGGCCTTTAAATGGAGCCATTGCCTACATCTCCCAGGCGTAGCGGGCGGCCCGCCAACGTTGTGCTACCTGGGTAGGGATACAGATGATTTTGAAATTCATTTCTGAACCAGTGCCACTCTGTATCAATGCTCTTCTCCTGAAATTTCAGTAATGCCTAGCAAGAGCAATCCAGCTTCCATCTAGGAATGCATCAAATTCTAGCAGGAGCTCTCCTGCTTCCGGCAATTTCCAGCGAGAAATTTCCTTCATCCAGCTCTAGATTTTATGGTCTACGTCTGGAAACTCCCAGCTTCATCCAGCAGGAAAAGTCCAGCTAGAAATAGCACCAGCACCCGACCCGCACCAGCTGGAAATCCAGCTGTTCCCAGCTAGGACTGTTGGATTTTTCCAGCTGGATTTATTGTTGTTTATAGCGGGAATTTTTTCCTGGCGAGACAGGCAGACTCCCGAAACAGAACGATGCTGCAGTTTCTATAGAAATCCTCTTATTCTCAACAATGTGTCGTGCTTTCCTTCCTCTCAGGATCGGGTACAGCTTGCCCATGTTCGCCGGATTCACCATCATCTTCTTCTCCACCATCGGTGAGTAGGCGACGGGCCAGGCCTCAAAGTCTCTTTCCCTCCCTCGCCTCAAGGCCTCTTTCCCTCGCAGCGTTCGCGTTTGGGAGGTCTTACTGGATGCTTCTCCTCGCTCGGATTCTGCAGGGCGTCGGGTCCTCCTGCTCCACCGTCTCTGGTTTGTGCTCGGATCGTTCCCCTTTTGCGGGGATGAATTGTTGGCTGCGGAAGCAATGAATTGTACGATGTTAGGAAAAAGTTGGCTGGAATGCAAAGAAAACTGCGAGCGTGATGAGAGACGCAGGAGGCACTCGCGAGGCAAGCCAGCATTCCGCTATTTCGCGGGAAATAGCGGATTTCCTTCCTCTTTTTCCTCTTTTCTTCCCAAGTTTAAAAAAATAGTTTGTAACCTCAAGGTTGTACATTCTAAAACGAAACTTCCATTTTCTCGTTTTCGATCTCTGAATCTTGTCCTCTCCTACGTCGCATGCAATTTCACAAAGTTTCGAAGATTTATGGGACATTTATGGAACATCCAAGCCGACTTCGCAAATGGTTCTACCTTAGACAATGCACAAAAGTCCTTCTTGTTCCGGTTTGAACAATGTGAAAAACTGTCACCCGCTTCTTCCTGGTTTCTGAGATTCGATAACCTCCATCGAAAAGCCAGTATTCAACAGAAAACAAGCCATTATATCAAATGCCTGAAGATGGGCGAATGGGTAATATGTGGATGGTACCACGACTATGCCTAGGAGCAACGACAACGAACAAAAAGTAAGTTGGTATTTCGAAGAGCATCTGGATTGTTCACATGTATGCACAAAAAATGCACTTGAATTGCAACCAAATCATATTGGGCCTGACAATTTCTCCATTTGGAAGGAATGGGAATGCTGGCCGAGCGATACCCTGACGAACGAGAGCGAGGAATCGCGATGGGGATAGCCCTGGGAGGATTGGCTTTCGGGTGCGTCGTTGGACCCACGTTCGGGGGAGTCATGTATGAGTTCGTGGGGAAGTCTTCGCCGTTCATCGTCCTTGCTGGATTGGCTCTCGCCGATGCGAGTCGGTCCGGCTCTTTCCTCTCGGCATGGGGAAATCGATGGGGAATCTCGAAATCTCTTTTTCTGTTTGTCGTTGCAGTGTTGCAGCTGGTGGCATTACAGCCGAAGGTGAAGGAGAAGATGGCAGGACCGTCCCTCGTTCGGCTTCTCATGGACCCTTACATCTGCATCGCTGCAGGTCGATCGCATATTTTTCATCCCCCCGAAAACCCTTTAAGTCCCAAACCACAACGAGTTCTTGATGTTGCCGACAGGAGTGCTGCTCTTCGCCAACATGTCGATCGCCATCCTCGAGCCATCGTATCCCCTATGGATGGAGCGAACCATGTGCGCCTCGGTCTGGCAACAGGGCGTCGTCTGGCTCTCGCCTTCCATCTCGTACCTGCTCGGCACCTGCATATCTCCCACTCTTGCGCATAAAATTGGAAGGTGAGAGGGTTGCTCTCAAATTGTGGCGACTGGGTGCATCGACGTCTGGCGTGATATGGCCAAATTTTTATTATTATTAATGCATGATTGTGTCCTTACACGTACTGTATAAGTACAGTAATGAGCAAGGGAGTGATGACGTATTCCTTAGAATGGTCAAATTCAAGGAACTGTCTACTTCGGCGAAGCAGAAATAATTAATTTCCGGGATACCTATGTAAGGCTTCCAAATGAATTCTAATAGTTGCATTCATTGTCATTAAGCTGTTAGTGATTGTTCCCATCCGAATATAGGGAAAAATTATTATTTGTATTGACAGGTGGGTCGTTACCTTGGTCGGTCTCATCCTTTTGGGAACCAGTCTGGCCCTCGTGAGTTTCCGCATTCGTTCCCCCCCCCCCCCCAATCATCTCGCTTGGATTCCTTTGAGTCTCGTATGAACGCCAGGTGCCTCAATCGACACGAGCAAGGTGGGTCGTTACCTTGGTCGGTCTCATCCTTTTGGGAACCAGTCTGGCCCTCGTGAGTTTCCGCATTCGTTCCCCCCCCCCCCCCCCAATCATCTCGCTTGGATTCCTTTGAGTCTCGTATGAACGCCAGGTGCCTCAATCGACACGAGCCGTGCACCTGATCGCCCCGCTGAGCGGGCTGGGCTTCTCCGTGGGGATGGTGGACACCTGCATGATGCCCGAGCTGGCTCGGCTAGTCGACATTAGGCACTTTGCCGTCTACGGGACGGTCTATGCCATCGCGGACGTCGCCTTCTGTCTCGGATTCGCCGTCGGTGAGCGGCCTCGCAATTTTTACGGCCGTTTTGTTTTGTGCTTGTCTTTAACGTCAGGGAATAATGAAATAAGCGAGATGACTCGTGGAAATTATCGGGGAATTATTATTGATTTTGAGGAAGATTTATATTGTCGAGTCAATGCAAAAATGTTATCACGGTATTTATCGTAGAACATGGAATTTTAACTTTTGATTTTGGAAATGGGACTGAGTTGGTGGATGCTCTTCCTGGGCAAGTCTGACAATATTCCGTTTCTTTCTTCTGAAAGGAATATGCTTAAAGTCCCAAGAGTATTGCTTATGGACTACTATGCAGCTACATACGATTTAAATTATCTCATAAGCATCCTTGCGCAAAAAATTTCTATAAAACAGAATATCATTCGCTCCGATCAGCTACTTGAGTAATCCCTACGCCTCCGTCTTTGCATCATTTTCTTGTTACTTCATTTTTCACGTACATTAATTGAATAGACCGTAGGGTCTTGGGGTGTTGATTTTTAATCCTATTTCTCAGGTCCTGCTCTGGCAATGGAACTCGTGACGCACGTCGGCTTTGACTGGATGCTATATATCATGGCCACAATCTGCTTCGCCTATTCTCCGCTTCTCTGCTTACTTCGGAATCCTCCTGCTCGCGAGGGGGCGAAGGTGGGATTCCAGTTGTTGTGGTGGGTGTGATGTCTGGCAGGTCGTAGGAAATTTTGTCCGCTGTTACTGTTGATTGCATTAGCAGTAGGTTGAGGTAAGAGAGATGAAAAGGCCGAGATCGATTGGTATTGCCACTGCATCTTGCAATGTGTGGGTAGCAAGGTGAATTAATTAGTAATTAAGTATTTTGATATTTTCGTGAGAATGGTGTGATGAAATAATGTGAAAACCAATTTTCAATTGCTTTCCTCCTTTTTCCAACCCTCCCTTCGGCCTCTCTTCGGGACTGACAAACGTCAGGCCTAGGGCTAACCAACAGATCACCTTCAGGTCACGCAAAGGCCTACCTTTTTATTTTCAAAAGAAACTCAATTCTCGACTTATGGCGCCAATTAGGCCTATAAGGGTGAATAGTGGTCTTGGAGACGTCTGGTTAAGGACATGTGACGCTAGATCGATTGGAGGCCAGTTTCGCGTTTCATGAACCATTTCAGTTGGACGTGGAACCTTAGGCCTATCTTGAGTTCCTCGGACCATCTCGAATAGGCCTGAGGACAGAATGCCTTCAAGAAGTATGCAATCCATGGTGCGTGCCATCCTGTTATTTCCAGGATGTCTGGATAAGATATCTGCATATCCCACCATAACGATCAGTAACTGCTAACCACCGCTTCATTCTCAGCTCAACTCATGAACTCGGCACAACAATATCGCATACATTAGTAAACAAGATCCAGACGCCAATATGAATGATGAAACAGTCTTGAATCATAATTTCGACACGGTATCCGGCAACTCTGGGGGTCGGTACTTCTGGTCTTGTCGGGTCATTGGGTCAACCGGGTTGAGGACAAGCGGCTAGAGAACGGTAGCTCCGAACCAATAAAATGCAACTAGTGAATGACGTCACGTGGGGTATATCATGTTTGAGGCGCGTGGTGTGCATGTATTTCGGGTGCTTTTATTTGAAAAGACGCATCGACATTTTTCGTAAAACAAATAGCCACAAGATGGTCAGCCCCCGCTTCCATCAAAGCCATCTTTCCCTTGTCGAAAGTGTGAAGTATTTCTATCGTGCAAACTCTAGGAAGCCGACGAATAATGAAATAATCAACTGTATGATGGGCTTCAAAGTCTCTCTGAAGGAAAGTCAAGTCAAGCAGACCCCGACTGACCTATGGCTGCCATCAGTTGTGTAATAATAGGCCTAGACGGAGAGCCCCTCTTGGTGTTGTCGATCCCTCTCGCGGCGCTAATGGGTTTACTTGCCCCATCCTGTTCACAGCCTGAAGGAGGCGAACCTAAGGCTGCCGAAGTACCCGATCAAGCCAGTCTTCAACTTCCCATCCCGTAGCCATGCAGGCCAAATGTTTATAAAGTGAGGAGAATCCTGGAGTAGTAACCGAATCCTCCTCTCACCAAACCCAAGGTTACCCATATACTTTCGTTCCCAGAGGGTCCAGAAACACCGACTCATAGTGGGCCCCGAGACCGGTGCCCTTCAAGGACACAAAGCCATCTCCTCCAAGAGTTAACCTCCTGACTGGGTCGTGAAGAGATTTTTTTTTAAACTTAGACCGTCAGGAGATGGTAGACGCTATCATTCTTCTTTTTGTGTGTATATATGTGAATGCGATCTTCATCTCTTTCATCCACTTGGAACCTCTTCTGGTTTGTAATCTTACCAAATGTTTCTTTCCTTTCCCTCCATCCGTATGGATGGCGACAGGGTGGATGTATGAATGTGAGTAGACTTATATTTTACAGTACAACATTCATTCCTGTTGCATTATCACGTACTTCCTTACAAAGGAACAAAAAAGTATAATCTTAGATTCAACCATCAAGTCAATCCCTCAACATTGCCTAACATAAGAAAGGACTCCAGCAGCACATGACGTCCGTGCAATGTTGCTGCACCGTGATTTTGTGTGGGCACTGCTTGTGTGGACAAGCTATCAATATGGTGATTTGTTTCCCTTTCAGCATTCAGGGGTTGTATTTGTTGTGTCTGGGCACTGGAGGTAAGGAAAATTTAACAGCATGGCCATGCTTGCACCACCAACCTCCGTGACGGTTGTTATAGCAAGTACATATGTAATTTTGAGAAGTGATGATCAGAAAAGAATCGTATTCCTCAAATGCAGTGAACAGGTTTTCTGGATGTGGGCTATTGAAGTTTTGGCATTTTCTTTCTTTAAGAACTGAACAAAGTAAAATTTCTTTTTAAAAAAGTAGCGAAGGCACGTCCATTGCAGAAATGGATAAACCTTGTCAATTCCAACCCCTATAATCCATCAATGGCTTTTTCCAGTAGAGCAAGTGCAAGCCAAGAAGAAAGCAGGAAGAAATGGGAAAGGGGAAAAAGGGATGATCTGGGTGAGGACGGCTGAGACAATGGACCGCAGGGAGTAGAGTTGAGAAAGTTAGAAGAGAGAGAAAAGAAAGAAAGTTGTTGGGTTGGCCGGGGATCAAGTAGGAATTCGAATTTAGGCTGTGGTTCCTGTGATTTTGGTTTTATGTCCTGTCGTATTTTTCTTTTCTTTCAATTGCCGTGGATTGAGTTTTGGAAATTTCGCTGCTGTTATAAATTTATATTCTATTTGGGAAGCGACGCTGGATTTCTTTCCTGAATTTGTTGAACACTATCTGTAATTTTCCGTCACATGAAACTAGTTGAGGACTTATAATTCGACCTACAAGAAGGAGGAACTTTTGAAATTCGTCCTCGTTTTTGAGAAATCCCCGACCTCGCGTCCCTTCCAAAATAGTGACATTCTTGCGTCATCGTACTGTCAGGAAGAACGTTAGGAGAATGCAATGCGCAATTCCGCACAAAGATGGACGAGGATGATACACAAAATTTCTACGAGGAACGAGCGACGAAGGAATGACGAGAGCCTGGCCGACTTTTCTCGGAAAGTTTTCTTTTTCGAAGAGAAACCGTCTGAAGACTCTTCCGAAAAGGCGCTGGGAATCATGGGACAGCGAGAAAGAAATCGAATTTCCGCGTCTCACATCGGAGCCGTGGAGGGAGATGAGGGAGCGAGGAAGAAGAAATTTTCCGCGTGGATCATGCGAGTTTCATTACATTGCCCGAGCCTTTCCAAAGGGGTTATCTCTCAAGTGGACGGACTCGTCAGACATTCGTTTCATTGTGCTACTTAAATATTGCCCAACGTGTTTCCCTATATAATTTCGCTATTAAAGCCTTAGTGTACGCGCTATTTTCCCACCCTTGTGAAATTTCTTCCTCTTTTTGAGAAACGATAAGAAACCAAAGCCGATTAGGCAGATTCTTCCCAGAGAAACTGATTAGGAGGTACGATTCCCCTGGCTGTCCAGAGATGCCGCTGTTCATGAGGTCAGTTCTAAGAACTCTGTAGAATTAGCGCCAGACCCAACAGCTCAACTTGCCTGCCTATCCAGTAAAAAGCAGTGGTCACGAAATTCTTGACGTCTGATTTACGAAGAGTTTAAATGATTACCTTTCGTTTTAAAATGATTTGATTCATATGTATATGCTACAGCACAAATATTCATATGTACATTTTAAAATCAATTCATATTTCCAGCATTCAGGTGATTTATCGAAGGCCAGCATTCGCGAAAATAATTTTCTTGGCCAGAAAACCGCGACATCAGATTTGGAATTCGAATTCTGTTCTGATAGTTTTCAACCTGTTTCATTTACCACCGGTTTCACGCCATTTCATGCATATTCTGCCATTAGAAGGTCGAGAAAATAGGCCAACTCAAGGCATTTAGTGAAAATAAACACGGTGAAGAGTGAATAAATATGAGACTAAAAGAAATATGAGAAAAATATTCAAAAACTCCATTTCACAAAAAAAGGAATAAATCAGGTCGCAACTTTTCCTTCTGCTCCAACTTGCCAGAACTACAACTTATTTAAACGAATCCCGAAAGAGCCATTTAAGAGCTATTAAGCGATTCCATGTAAGATAAGTTTTGCCCAATGGTAACCGCAAGAGCAAGTTTCAAGAAATATATGAAACTTATAATGATCATACGCCATGAAAGGATTAACAAGAATACGATCTGAAGCAGTGTTTTCCGCTGTGTTTTCCGCTGGAGAAGTTCTCCACTCGAATTCGACAAACATTCTAGAAAAACGCGTGTCCAAGTAAAAAAATTCTCTAATTCAATTTAAAAACCCTCATATTCCCCCCACCCCCACAAGCAAAGAAAGCATAGCAGACACGACCCTGTACATGACCAGTTCCAGTTTCATGAATTAAAATTACCTGAAATCGGTCATGTCTCCATATTTCGGCCTTTCCCCCCTTGGGTCTAACGGCATTTGTCACTTCCGATTCCATCAGGAAGAGAAAAAAATAGGCCATAATAAATAGTATCCACGAAAAAACAATGTAGGGGACCGAGTCCGGAGTAAGGAAAACCGGGTGGGAAAGGGAATCGAAAAGACACCGAGTCATCTCCCCTCGTCGATTGCGATTTACCCACAATTTTATCCACTGGCTTGAGAGGGGAGAAAAGAGAAGGACCGCTTGGCCGCTTCACCAAGTCGACACGCCAAGTCAACGGGTCGGGCTGCCTGCTGGCCGCCCGACCATATCTACTGATGGCTGACGCTAAAGTACCTGTTGCTAGAAAAATTTTCTGATGGAACCCTTGCATATCATGCTCTCGCCGCTTCAAAGATTTATTCAGTCAGTATTTACAAATACATCTAGGATAATTTTAAACCATTCCATCCCGCTAGTTTCGATGGCTGGGTCTGCCCCCAATAAGACGCTAAAGAATTTACTAATTTTCTCCAGCTTTAGGTTAACAGCTGCGATGGTCGCGTTTTCCATGTCTCCCCATGGAAATGGTATGGACTGACGGATACACAAGTCGCAATAACAAAAAGGTTATTACTTATCGTCCCCTTGATCCTCGTTATGGAAAGACAGGAACAGAAGCGCTATTGACCAATAGATCGACTAATAGATCGTCATAGACTGCATAAAAACCGTCCAAGAATGTGAATTCCGTCTGTCGTTACTCAGGTACGTACAGTTTTTGACGCGCTGGACAATAAGTAGTAACAGCAGGAACATTCCATGGACTGAATCCTTCCCTTCAAGCACAACAGCAATCACGGCGATTCTTAACCCCAGCCAATTCTCCCCCATCAGTCCAACCAAGCCAACCAACCGCGTTGGCGGCTTGAGGGACGACATTCCTCGGATTGAGGGAAGCGAGGATTCACGTTCAACTCCAGGGAGACGCCGGGCTGGGAGTCGGCAGTGAACCCGTCGAGGATGTGAGTGGAGTGCATGAGGGGTATCCTTTTCGAGAGTTCGCTGGAATATCTTCCAATACCAATCTCACAGGTCCCAACGTGGCCGTCTGCAGCGATTGGCGGCATCTCCCGCATGAGACGGAACTATCCCGAGGTAGCCCCTGCCTCTATGGTACCAGCCAAACAAGAACGGAATGCAGTCAGATCACTTGACCCTCCGTAAATTCCCCAAGGGTTTCTTGAGATCGTGGGGCGATTTCCATGGTCTCTTGGCTCGAGTTGCTGAATAGCTGCCGGCCTGTACAGAAAAGCAGCAGTTGTATAAATATCGTCGTACAATCATTGACAATATATTTGATATGTTAGTTACACGAGGAGTTTATAACTTAAGTTCCATTCCATAACGTGTCGCAACAAAGACATATTCATTCAAATCTCTTCATATAAAGATATCAACTCATAAACCTATTGAAAAGGGTAAGAAAGGAGACTTACAGGATGTGGTTGATCAGCTCGTCGGACCGCCTGCTCTCTGGAGGACAAGATCGAAGTGCGGAAATGGCAATGTAGGAAGCCCTTTTATACTTGGGAAGCACCGCCTCCAGCTAGACTGGTCCACCTTGTTTCCCCCTATCCCTTGCTGACACATATCTGCCACTCCCCCCTCCCTCCCCCTTTCCTCCCCCTCCTTCCCAACAAGCCTTGGTTCTCGCCTCTGGAGAATGCAGAAGTGTATGACGAAGGGGAAGGGGAAGACACAAGGTCGACCAGTCCAATTAGAGGCGGTGCATCCGATGGGGTTTCTGGAGTTTTTTTTTCTCTCCAAATCTCTCATCTTAGGCCTAACACCAGTAACATATTCATTATGTCTATAGTGTGACATTGCAGTTGACCCAGTGAACGATTTCATTCACAGTACTCGACTATAGGAAGGAAACGATACGCCAGACCATCTTTGGACAAGCATCGTTCAAGAAAGAAACTTGAAAGGAGAAATTATCATGATTCCTGATCTTGCAGCTGGCAAACGCTAATTTCAGTCTATAAAGTGAACTGACTCTCGTGAAGAAAGAGCTAGAATTAAAATTTAAAGAATGATTCCTACTAGTCTTATCTTGCCATCCGTCCCAGCCTCCCACTCAGGAGATTGCGTTCCTCATAGCCACGGGCGACTAGGATTAAAATGTTTGGATCGCGAGAGATGTAGAGCGGCGAGTTCAGCACGATGTCGCTTATGTTGTGCGAACTTCATATTTCTTGAACAAAATGCTAGGTGTCAGGGCAGACAAATGATTTCACCTTGCATGCCCATAGATTCAAGTACATCCATTGATAGACCGTAAGAAGTTGTCCTTTCAATTTTTTTTTTCAAGAACTTCAGAAATCCCATTATCGGATTCTCGTTCCGCCATTCCCGTGAAACCGTGATTCAGTGAATTTGAAATGATTGAAGGTAAGGTGTAGGGATAATACTGCTCAGAAAAAAAAATGAAAATCAATGAGAAGATGCCGATCCGTGGATATGACATTTGAAGAACATCCGGAGGGTAATCGCTTCTGGACATTTAACAACCTCTGAAAAATTAGGTTCTTCATAGACGAATTTTGGATCATCCAATGGTTTTTGGGACTTCGGTACTTCCAAGATCTGTCTGGAGGGAATGGAAAGGAACCGGTTGTGTGAAGGCTGGGATCTCATCACGGAGGCGAGAACCAAGGCCTGCTGGGAAAGTGGGAGGGAAAGGGGGAGGAAAAGGGGATGTAGGGGGGAGTGGCAGATGTGTATCGGCAATGGATCAGGAGAATCAAGGTCGACCAGTCTAGCTGGAGGCAGTGCTTCCAGAGTATAAAACGGCTTCTTTTCCACACTTGCATCTAGTCCTCCAGACGGCAGCCTACAGTTCTACAGTCGTCCGGGTCTGCTTTGTCTGGTATGTCGTGGTTGTTCAATTGGTATATGCCGTGCAATGTTAGTGAATATGTATATTATTGTATATTGTATGTATCCAAATGAACACGAAGCGTTATCGGATGGATGACACAGATCATTTACAATTCTCGTAATTCAGACATGTTCGATGAAGAAAGATTTGAGTGATTTCCATAAGCATTGATTTTACAGAACAGGCTGGGGGGCTGACCTCCGCCAACTCTGTAGAACGATGGGAACTGGAACACGACCTGGGATATGTCTGGAGAGCCAGGGGAAGCTGTGGAGTGGTATAGTAACTGAGCTGCCTTAACTAGGCCATCTTTCTAGAGCCTGGCGAATCGACATCAAGACCTGCTATATCTGTGGAGAGCCAATAGAACTTTGTTACAAGACTCGCCCCACTTCTCGAGAGCCACGGAATTAAGGAGACCAGCGTTAATGGTCTCGCGGTAACCAGCGAGACCAGAATTAAGAATTCCTTAAGAAGGAGGGTAGCCGGGCATCTTGGATAGAGGATAGGGAACTGAGCTAGAGAACCATGGTTAGGGAGTTAGTGCTTTGCGCCATCTCCCTAACCATGTTTCTATCGGCAAAGTTCTTTTATTGTGTTCTAAAGTGAGACATATCCTCTGATGAATAACGCACAATAAGGAGAGAAAATGTACATCGGGTGGCCAAAAAAATATTCCCCAACTTGGCAAGCCTGCAGACGGTGTTACGTATGAGTTATCGACAGGAAATTACATTCATTATTGGTGAGTAATGTATCATTGTAATTTGTAACATACATGATTTTTCTCTTGCATGATCTTAAAAGACGCCGGCAAATTCGCTGACATTAACAACGAGCACGAAAAGACACTCGTGTTTAGAGCAGTGGATTTCATCGAAGTTTTCCAGGAAACATCTGTTGGATATGACACGCTGAAAATTTCGTGACGATGCTTGCGTGGTGTACGGACGCCCGATGTTCGCGGCTTTTTGGGATCATCGGGTAATTATAAACCGAGTTATAATAGCGAAATGTAATAGAGAAATTCGTTGGGTAAAATTGCACTCCCAGAATATGTCGGACTCCCGTCCACCATGAGCGATACAAACCGGTGGAAAATTCCGATATGTTCAACATGGTAATGAAACTCCCATAATAGCCCAAAAAGTCCTTATACCTGCACGTGCTTACTCCTCGTTCCTCATCCCCCTTCATCTCATCTCCCGCGCCTCCTCGGAAAAGGTTCTTTCAACGGTTGTAATTTTTTTTGTTCAAATATTCCTGATTTCCCGTGTAATTGAGAGGAAATCCAACCTTCCGACTTTCCTTTTCGACTGAAGATATCAAGGTACACAAGAGGAATTCTCCAGGAATTCCCACCGAGGAGCTTTTGGTCTTCGTCCCAATTAATTTATCGTCATACAACAGTTGGAAGTGCAAAAAACGCGCTTGTGTACACTGCAATTGCCGACTGCCGACAGTGAATATAACAATTTCGATCGCAGTGATGAAATTCAACATGGACATTCAACTCGATGAAGAGATTTTGGTCAGCCAGGAAGAGGTCTACCAAATGTGCAAAAAACGAACACGTAGGAAAACATTTTCTACCGCTTTCTTGCGATCACACAGTCAAAAGGATCGTGTTTGCATTAGAATCCATCTGTGCAAACGTCTGGAACGTGTGCGTGTTTTCCCTATAACGGGGAAAAGGAAAAGAGTGGAGCTACATTCA
>CAJPEV010005149.1:0-16733 GCA_905338385.1 Darwinula stevensoni
GAAAACTCGTTTTCACGTTAGTTTTCAGTATGCTTCCCTTTGAAATAGGAAGTGCCTCAGGCTTAGAACATTTTTAACCCCCTTGTATATCCACATTTGTGCTCTTAACCATACAGTGTACGTGAAAATAGTTTTTGCTGTTGGAGTGGAAATAAGCACGAGTTAAGCGGAGGTACGTGTATGGAAAGTCAAATATGGTAGCTGGTGGTGTCAAATGAGTGAGAGTTATTCAATAATGAAGTGCATGCTCCGCGATCCTCATAATGAATGGACGTGTAAAGCTATTGCACATACATGTATATGGTGGCGAAAACAAGCTTTTTTGTGTTGGGGGGGATTCCAGATGTTATTCTGTGAAATGATTCCATTCGTACGAAACATTCTGTGAATCAGTTTCGCCGGTGAGGATAATTTTCTATTAATATTCCCAATATCGATATCCTTCAGTACTCGCAATATTCGAATTCACAATAGTTTTATTTTCACTTGTAATTTGCAAAATTTGACATGAAAGCCTGTCTTTCTCGTGCCCTTTTGCAAATAAATATTACTAAGCACGTCAATTCTTTTTTGACAATTTGTAGAATAATAACGCTTTGAAGCATTCAGATTTTTTCCTATAGTAATCATTCAGGTTAGATTAAATAAAGAATCGACCAAGTGAGGAACGTATGGAATGATTAATGAATGAATGATTTGCAGAAATACAGCTTCATACATGCAAGAAAAAGAAGTGCATTGGGCTCATAACTTTTTCCACCCTCCCTCCCTCGTAGTTTAGCACGTCCATGTATTAGAAAATTAAGCTCTTAAAAAATGCCCTGGAAACCATTTTGATTGTTTCCTTCCATTGATGACTGTTTCTTGATCTGACGCCAAGGTTTTGAAGCCGTTCTTGCTTTAATAATTAGGTGCTTTCTAGATGTGAATTTTATACCAGTGTATCGAATTTCTGAATTCCATACACATTATAGTTTACAATTTACACATAACATCTGCAAAATTTCTGGAAAACCTCTGTCAACATCTCAAATCGTAACTTTATCATCTCCAATATTAGGATTTCGACTGATCCCCTTCTTCAATCCTACCGACTCTCATACGTCGATCCTTTTTCGTCCGGTCACCCTCTCTCCCATAAAAAGTCCCTCCAATGCAAGCTGCCAGCGAATTAGTCGCCTACTCAGTCAGCAGTGTATGTGTGGCCATGGGCGCGTCTTTTTCTCTAGCCTTTAGCAGCTTCTGGCGATAAAGTCGCGTTGGCTAGGCACGAGCACGTCATTGAATGACGCCATTATTGGGCAAGCAGCTGCGAGCGGAACATAGCGAGTTATGAGAACGCTCAGCAGCTAAACCTTAAAATGACATAATGGGATGCTCTAGGACTTCAGCAGAGCTAGCTGAGCCGCTAGCAAAAAAGACACCCCCCATGTATCTGTGAATCTACGGAAGCTGTGGCGTTTCTGTGGATCAGGAAGGTCTTACATACGTAGCCTGCGCTAGGCGGGCATGTATGTTTCACGCACTAGTGCTTTGATGGGAACCGTACGTATCATGTTGATCGTAAGTGATGAAAAACTAAAAAATGAACATGACGATCGAATGTACCAAAGTTGTACTTCAAGTGGAAAATCGCCATGCCACTATATGGAGTTGTGGGTTCACACAGTATACCCTTCCCTCTTTCGCTGGAATCGTCAGTCTCAGGAATGTTTAGTACGTCACCATTTGTCTCGCCTAATCGCATTATATAAATCAATAAACGCGGGCACTTCATCACTAGCTATCCCCATATTCGAGACAGATTCTTGGAGCCTTGGTTATAAACAAGTTCATATTCCATATGAGAACCTTTTATGCAAATAGGGTAACACAAACCTGGGAAAGACCCTACTTTGTCGAATCTTACCGACTTATCAGCCAACTCAGCTTTCTACAAAAAATTTTCGAAGGCATAATCACAAGTAGACTAAAGAACTTTCCGGAAGAAACGAATCAACTTTCTAATAAGCAAGCTGGTTTCAAAAGAAATGCGTGCACCACTGACCATCTAACGCATGTCATCATTTGATCTGCAGCAGGCCAACAACTTATGACAGTATTTTCGAGGTAGAAAAAGCCTTCTATAACTTAAGGTATGCGGGACTCCTCTTTAAACTCCATCATCATTTAGAACTTCCTAGGCCTCTCACTCTATGGATCCAATATTTCCTTTCGGATTGTACGTCTGCAGTTCACTACGACGGAGCCCTTTCGGGCAAACTCCCCCAACAGCTGGTGTTTTTCAGGGTTCCGTTCTCTCTCCTCTTCTATTCATACTCTACGAACACGACCTTCCCCCTTCTTTTCCTGCAAATATTTAGGCTTCTCAGTTTGCGGATAACGAGGCCATCTGGTACGCGCATCGCTGTCCCCGTACGGCCGAAAAGGTAATATTGACTGCTCTCAACGGACAAGAAAGGTACCGTAACAACTAGCGCAGTATGATGAATCTCACTAAGTCGAATACACTACTCTTCAGGAGGCAAAAGCGTTATTTATCTTGCTCTACGATGATAATAAGCTCATACTGAAAGGCAACAACGTAAAATTCTTGAGAATCACAATTAACGACAGTCACTCTAGGATTCCTCGCAAATACAAATATATGTCACTCGGAAGTCGGGGTTGACGGGCTCATTCTCGTACTTCGCCAGCCTCCGCTTCAAATGTTGCCACAAGTGCTCTATTGGGTTGAGGTCTGGCGACAGTGCTGGCCATTCTAGGACCTCGATTCCATGGTCCTAGAACCATTGGCGAGTCAGCCTCGAGGTGTGTTTCGGATAATTGTCCTGCTGAAACACCACCTCTCCCACTTCGAGGCGGCAATGCGCCAGTGTTTGGAGCAATTTTTCCTCGAGGATGCTTGTATAGAGCCTGGCATCTATTCTTCCTCGGATTTGACAGCCAAACCCGACTCCTTTGGCCGTCATGCAGTCCCAAAACATCAGCCCACCTCCACCATACGTGCAGGTCTCCCTCACGTGCCGCTCTGCTAGGGCTTCGCCGGGCTGCTTCCATGTCCAATCACGCCCATCCGACCTCATCAGGTTGATTTTTGTCTCGTCTGACCAAATTATGCGTTTACAGTCCTCAACAGTTGGTGGCGGCGGCCGAATTCTAGCCGCTGTCGGATATGCCGCGGCTGGAGTTGCGGCTTCTTTCGCTCGGTTGTTGCCCTCAGACCAGCTTCTTTCAGAGCTCTGCGAACAGTTTTGGCACTGCATTCTACCGAGGTGCTGCTTTTGAGCTGCCTCGTCGCTTGCACTGCTGTGTCAACCTGACCCGATGCCACCATCCAGATGACTCTGCGCTTGTCGGCGGCGGAAGCTTGGATGGACGCCCACCATTGCTCTTTGATGCGTCGGGTCTGACTTGAGAACGCACCCGGGATACGGTGCTATAGCTTATGCCAAGCTGGGCTGCAATTCGACGCGTCGAGAGGCCATGGTCGACGAGTGAGGCGATGCTGTCGCGAGTTTGTTGGGAAACAGGTTTCATGTTGCCAGGAACGTTCAAATGGAACCCAACCCCGCCCAAGCCTACCACATCTACACCTAGGCAAGCTACGGGCTTGCTTAGGTGGCTTCTGGCCAGGTTTCATTTGATAAATGGGAGACTGTGGGGGGTTTTTTATATCGTGGATGGAAAGCGTGGGACGTAGGGACAAAACTGTTGCAATGACCTGGTTAGCTTTCAACAGCTGCAGCTCATCCAATAGGGGGTCAATTGACATGTGACTAGCACCAATCTAAAACCAGGAAGTTGAAGTATGATTGACTGAAATTTATGTAAAATTGAACTCGTCATACTCGAGTTATGAGTCATAAACTGGCAATGTGTCGAACATTGCAACAGTTTTGTCCCTCACTGTATATTGGCTCTGTCCTCCGTTGTTAGGAGATAGAATAGCCATTCTATCTCCAGCAAGGAAAGGAGGATTTCAATATTTCGCAGAGCAGGAAAGGGATAGCCATTCCCTGTNCTATAGGACCTATAGGGTTCCCTATAGGATCTATTGGGTTGCCTATAGGACCTATAGGGTTCCCTATAGAACCTATAGTTTTCCCTATAGGACTTATACGGAACCCTATAGGCCTATAGGGTTCCGTTTAAAGTTCTCCTCTAGGCCACTAGATGGAATTATTGGGTTCTCATATTTCTCAAAGGGCACAAAAATGCCCTCCCCTTACCCAAGGAATCATCTCTCATAAGAGAGTTTCGTACGTCCCCAAATGTCTCGCCTTCCCTTACGGAAATGTCCTATAGGAAACCTTTAGCTATTTCTTATAGGAAACCTATAGACTTTCCTATAGGTTTTTGAAACACGAAAATCATATTGGTTCCTTTAGAATCCTATAGGATTAGGTGAGGGGAAATTTTTGCAATTGAGAAATGCGAGAACCCAATACTTCCATATAGTGGCCATTTGTGGAGAACTTCAAATTGAACCCTATAGGCATATAGGGTTCCGTATACGAACTATAGGGAACTCTATTGGCCCTATAGCTTACCCTGCAGGTTCTATAGGGAACCCTACAGGTTTTATAATGAACCCTATCGGTTCTATAGGGGACTCTATAGGTTCTCTAGGGAACTCTATAGGTCCCAAACTGAACTCTATAGGGCAAATAGGAATCAATTGGATTCCTTTAGGGTCATATAGGATTCTTATAGGATTCCTATATATTCTTTTAGGAATATGTAGGAATCCTATAAGTCAGTTTCGTTAGGGTTCTGTTTCTCACCTCACAGCAAAGGGTGTGCAATAGTACAACTTGTACAGAGGTTTAACTGTAGGATTGGCTATATGGATCGGAAATCTATTAAATCATTTGATCGGATCGATGGTGATGTTGGAAATACTGTTGGATATTAGTGAAGGACACAGTGCCCCATGCCTTGCATAGTAATGAACCTGCTATGAGGAATCATTGACGAATTGCCATAAAAAGTCATTTTCAAGCGGTTTCCTTAGATTCATAAGTAAGAAAATTAATGAGATACGTATTTATACAGTGAGGGACAAAACTGTTGCAATGTTCGACACATTGCCTGGTTATGACTCATATCTCGAGTATCACGTGTTCAATTTAGCTTAAATTTCAGTCAATCATACTCCTACTTCCCGGCTTTCGATTGGCGCTAGTCACATGTCAATTGGCCTCATATTGTCTAAGTGGAAGTTGTTCAAAGCGAACGAGGTCTTTGCAACAGTTTTGTCTCTTTCACTCAGGCAAACGAAAAAAACGAATTTATTAATACTCTTTGTGCTTGCCTTTGGTCTTGAACACTGCCTGAACCCTTCTAGGCATGCTTTCAATCAAATCCAAGCATGTTTGGACTGGAATGGCGTCCCAATTAGTCTTGACCCGCTGCCAGAGCTCGTGGATGCTGACGGGCTTATTCTCGTACGTCGCCAGCCTCCGCTTCAAATGTTACCACAAGTGCTCTATTGGGTTGAGGTCTGGCGACTGTGCTGGCCATTATAGGACCTCGATTCCATGCTCCTGGAACCATTGGCGAGGCAGCCGCGAGGTGTGTTTCGGATCATTGTCCTGCTGAAACACCAACTCTCCCACTTCGAGGCGGTAATGCGCCAGTGTCTAGAGCAATTTTTCCTCGAGGATGCTTGTATAGAGCCTGGCATCCATTCTTCCTTGGAATTGACAACCAAACCCGATTCCTTTGGCCGTCATGCAGCACCAAAACATCAGGCCACCTCCACCATACTTGCGGGTCTCCCTCACGTGCCGCTCTGCTAGGGCTTCGCCGGGTTGTTTCCAGGTCCAATCACCCCATCCGACCTCATAAGGTTGATTTTTGTCTCCTCTGACCAAATTATGCGTTTCCAGTCCTCTACAGTCCAGTCTTGGTGGCCGAGGGCGAATTCTAGCTGTTGTCGGATATGCCGCGACTGCAGTTGCGGCTTCTTTCTCTCGGTTGTTGCCCTTAGACCAGCTTCTTTCAGAGCTCTGCGAACAGTTTTGGCACTGCATTCTACCGAGGTGCTGCTTTTGAGCTGCCTCGTCGCTTGCACTGCTGTGTCAACCTGACCCGATGTCACCATCCTGATGACTCTGCGCTTGTCGGCGGCGGAAAGCTTGGATGGACGCCCACCATTGCTCTTTGATGCGTCGGGTTTGACTGAAGATTGCATTACCCATATCTTGCTGCGAATGATTAATCCTCCCCAAGAGCATAAATTTTCCTGATATTTCTATCAGGACTCCAGTACTTTTCTTGCTACGGAATTGCATTTCGGAATAAACTCAGAGTGAGAAAACTTCCATCCTATCCAATTCTCGCTCCTATTGATGAATAAGACACTGCACTGGCAATCATTGCAAATCACGATGAGATCCACTGAAATGAACGATTCGATGGGTCAGGTCACCTTAATAGCTGAACCATCCCTAATTCCTCTTCATGCGTTACTCTGGAAAATGCACTTCCCAAGTAGCACCGAAACGTTTAATGAATGTTCAGAGGACGTTTCATTTAAGGTGTTGCCAACGTTCCATGAATGTCATCGGAAACGTTCCTTGACTGATCAAATGTCCGGAATTTAGAGGTATCAAAAAGAGTTAAAGTTATGCGTTCCATGAACGTTCACCGAGGACGTAAATTGAATATTCTCAAACAGCATCAAAGAGTTACATTCATTCTAAATGAAGATCTGTTTCCGTGACAGGGGTCGTATGCAATGTTCTAAATGGAAGTACTACATTTCCTCATTTGGGAATGATAGTATCTCAATTTTAGCGTGAGAGTGAGAATCCTTCCTTTAGTGCAGAACTAGATATTATACAGGTTGAAGCAAAAGTCAGGGAACGTAGGAAATTTGGGGGATTTAAATTTTCCAAATGGCAGCACTTTCCCGTAAATCTTTTTTTTTTCATCAATTTAGCCACCAATAGTTGAAGTCCAATAAAGAGTATTTCTGCTCTGTCCACTGCAATTAGTTGGAAATGAACAGCCTTGGCTAACAGGAAAAATTAGTCAGGTAATAATTGCGAGCGTTTTGAAATAACATGACAATGGTATATTGAGTCGAAAAACGAATTGAGTTGCTGTTGATTTTCGCAAAAACAGATAACACTTTTTGGCAAAGTAGTATGATTACATGAGAGACACCCAAAACGGTCAAGACCCTCAATCCACTGGATTTCGGATTTGTTTGCCAATTCTCGGGTAATCGGCAGTGTTTCCGATCCAAAAAAAGGGAAATGGGCGCAAAGGAAAAAGCCAATAAAACAACACATTTGACCGAGTGTGTTAAACGCAACAGATGCTGCGGAGAGATGGAGAGAACTATGGTTCTCATGAACGGTTTCACATTAATAAATTTCCTAAAACTGGTATGTTCCATAACTTTTTGCCGCACCCACTATATCTATCAGATGAGGATTTTCTCGCCTCCGCCGGAGATGCTTGTGGAGAAAGAGATAAAAGAGAACGGACATTATCCATGGCTAATGCATCTATCTCCACAGCAGAACTCTTCACTTTTTTTCTTCTAAGAAACGATGATACGGTAGGTCATTCTTTAATGCATCATGTTCAACTCCCCAATGAAGTCACCTTGGGAATCGAACTATTTTCCCTCCATCCTCCGCTCCAGAGTTTTATAGAGACTCTTGGGACTTTGTTATCTGACAAGATCGATTTGCGAAAGAATTTAAATGCTATTGATTACATTGATAAAACATTGCTTCAACGTTTTTTTTCACTTATGAGAACTTAGTTGCTGAGACTCTTCTACGAAAGTTATGCACTATATAGGGTATCCCACCCAAGTAAAACAAGAACGTTCTGGAGGACGCTCAACCCCGGCTGAAGGAGTGTCTTTGACGTACAAGGTTCAGGGATGAGCAGCTTTTGGACGCTCAATTAAGGTGCCGTTTGATCACCCCCTTCCTCTCTGCGTATTGTAAGGAGTCCATTTTCATTTGTGACCGCCGCATGTCCTATTATTTTGGAAAAAATGATTTGCAAAGGTCATTCCAATTAAGAAATTTGCTTGCTGAGGAGTGAGATACTGGTGATTCAGTACTGTACATCATACTTTTCACAGAGAAACCCAGTATCTTGTCTGCAGGAATATGTACTGTAGTATGTTATGGTTACTGTAATTCCCCTTAAAGATTTCAATGAGGTTTTCTGAAATCTTAGAAGGATTCGACAGATATGGAATAAGAGTACTCCCGTTCTTAAAGGTGCTTCACACAAATATATTTTGCTATAATTCCAGGTGTCATAAAGCATGTGTGATTCCGCGAAGGTAGATGTGGTGTAGTGGGATGGACGAGTAAGATCAACGCTGAGTTGTTAAATGTCTAGCATATAGTTTCCTACATGGAGTACCACAATTTTGATACTCTTAAGAGATGTGCGTACAATCACGTTTTTGCTCTAGTGTGTCCACCAGTAAAATGTTTATTACTGAAACTAAGGTACCGTCAGAGGAACTGAAAGGGAACATGTATGTAAATTATTTCTACGAAGCAGAAATGAGCCATTAATAAGCTCTAAATTCTTCAAATATTTTATGGGCAGGTTTTCATCAAATATTTTAAATATTCATTTGTAAATACAATGAAGAAACGTTCTTGAGTGAGGGAAACGGTTTCAAATGTTGTTTTCCGTTTCACTGACTGTTCCTGAATGTCATTCTTATTGTGACCAGTAAGTGATAGTTCTGGATGAAAACCCTCAAGAAATCCCATTAACTAGCTTCAGCTCATGTGAAATATCACATACCATATGGCTTGTGAGGAATTGGCCTTTTTTCCAGAAGGTAACTATTTGAAGAGGGTCCAACTGAAAGATAGCGTCGAAGAGGAGCGGGTGGGTATTTTTCAAGTCCATGGGGGTGTCCTGAAAGTCTTCTGCTGGATATTATTCCTAGGAAAATAATAAATTTTAGTAAAGCAACCTCGGCGTCACCACGGCGTCACCACGGCGCCAAGTTTCTTATTGAAGGCATGATGAGGGCATGAACGCTCCTCTCCCATTCATGCAGTAACTACATTGACAAATCCCGTCTTATTCTCTCCACTTAAAGTATAATGTCTTGCCTTCTGTTGCAGACTAAATCCAGTTAATTGCATAGAAAGACAATAATTACGCAAGATACTTAGAAACTGAATTTTATTTGGGGGACATTAAGTCCGTTCTGTCTCTCTCAGCGCAAATGAAGGATTGACGCATTGAATCGTTGGTATCTGAATAAGACTAAAAATGTTAATAAATCAGGATAATTACTTGAAGAACACACATCACTACTTCCGTTAAATGAAGGTATACGCGATACGTGGGAACAGGGATGATTTCAGATAAACATCATTTTGGGACAATCCCTTCCAATATATTGGGAGGTGAATTACCCGCGGATGGTAGTGCAGGAGATGGAAGAGGAAGGAAAGGGTCCTCATCAGATCCTTGCCGGCTTCCAAGCGGGGTCCTTTCCTCTGGTGCTAAATGTCCACATGTAATGGATTTAAATATGATGTACATGATCACTGTATTAATTGATGCAGGAAAAACAGTTATAAATTAATAACTTAGGAAAGCATTAATTCCATTTGCATCACTCACGCAGATAAGACAAGCATCCGATATTTTTCTATTGAATGCCCCTAACTTTCAAAGAAGCATCCCTTGCTGATTGCCAGAACAAAAGAATCGCAGTACCTCGGCTACTTATGCTGCTATAATTCATAATGCTTTTTTATACCTATGCCCTTTAGTGCTTACAGTGGGAAGAAAAGGTTTTGTGAATATACTCATAACATGATAAGTAAGTGTTAATTCGACTTCAAAAGAATTCCAAGGATTTCTTTAGAAATCATGCATTGGACTGAGGTCCCGTATGAAAGTAGCAAATTTGAAGAAGGGAATATTTTCCCAAGAATCAATATTTCTAGTAATTGCGAAGCCGTAGACCCACAAGTTCTACAGAGTATCGAATTATGAACTTTGTTCGATACCAATGAATAGCATACGATAATCTTTGGAAAATTACAATATCGGAAAAAGTTAGAAACTGATTTTCTTGATGTCGGTGGAGGTGAATGCGTACAGTCAGGGAGAATTGGAAATATAGGAAGCATGTCGAACATATCATAGACCAGGTCATTCCACGCTTTAAGAAGAAGAGTTGCTTGAGAACCCCATGATACTGCAAATAAAATAAATATTAGTATGATGCATGACATGAAATCATGGCACTCCAGTGATATCGAGAGGCGAGGCTTTTCATTATTTTTTCAACAACTTTTTCATTAATTTTATCTGAAGCTGATATATATATACAGGGTGTCCATAAAGTCTCTTTACAATTTAAAAAATTTATTACAAAGGCAATTGATGAGATATCTTAATCAAATTTGTTGAATGTACTAAGTGGTTATCAAAGTATTTAATGACATTGCATTTGTGTATTTCAGGTACCACGTTGATGAAAGAGGTATTTTTTAAAGAAACTCTAATAAAATGGCTACTCCTCAATTCCCTGGCCACCTCGTTCACCAGATATCACTCTCCTGGACTTCTTTCTATGGGGTTATGTTAAAGATATCGTGTATCGAACAAAGATACGGGACATCACTGACCTAAAGCAAAAGATCACTGATGCCATTGCCACCATCGATGAGGCTATGCTACAGCGAACATGGCAAGAAATCGAGTACCGTCTTGATGTGCTTCGTGCAACTAATGGTGCCCATATAGAGGTGTATTAAATAATGGGAAAAAACTTCAATATCTACTTCTCATTTTGTAATAATTTCCCAATATTTCTTTTCATTTGATTTTTTAATAATTTTTTTACATTGCAAAGAGACTTTATGGACACCCTGTATATATTTTTCTATTTTAGCGAGTTCGTTTGCCTGGACGAGCCTTTGGCGCTCTATGACCAAATACATTTGATAACTAGCGAGTTAGTTATCAAATCAGCGCTAGTTATCAAATCTATCCATTGTACCTCAAAATGTACTTCCAAAGTCGGATTTATTCTGAGCTCTGCATCCCAAAAGGTACATGTGTACCAACTTTCAGATTTCAAACTTCTCTAAAACATGATTAGAATTAACGTCAGTCAGTCACGATCGTCTATATATAGTAGAAAAGAGCGCCTTGAATCACCGGTCAGATGGCATTTCATGCTTCTTTAATATTTGAAGACAACATATGCCTCATCGCACCAGGATTTCCTGTTGCAAACCGGGTGAGGCAAAAAACCGCGATGCTCTTTGGAAACTTGTGGTGCCTCTGAAACAACCGGTAGAACAACGAAGTTTCTTTCATGCACACCTGTATGCATCCTTTGAGCGTCCAGAAATGTTTGCCCGTTAATCTTGGGCACAAGGGTGATTTTGCGAAAAAAAAATAATTTTTTTTTGCTCTAACTTTCTGTATGCTGACGCGATGACAAGCCCCTCTCACTAAAAATGACAAATCTTTTAAAATATTTTTTTTCTCTGCACTTAGAACCCGTTAAGCGGATCCCTAACTCTTCATAACGTCTGGTAATTTGCAGATACAAATTTTAAAACTAGATTAATCACCTCTAGAGGCAATGACTTCTTCCACGTCAGCGCAGTATAATACAGTCCCGGCTAATTTTAGTCTTCCTCTCCTCTTTCTCTCAGATGAACCGGTTTCCAGCAGCTTGTGAATCAGTCTCTTAACGATAGGCCTGTAATTATTTCATCTCTGACCAGGAAATTCTTGCCAATTCTGCCCCACCCCATCCTTTCGCAAAGAGCAGCATTTTTATGGGCAGACGGAGGAGCTCTGGCCTGAGATTGGTGCGCTTCCCACGTACCAACTGCACTTCAGCCGATACGTTTTCTCGCGAAAAAAATATTGGGCTGTCTTTCGGGTATTTGCTTTTATGCTGAAACGGCTTGAGAAAAATGAACAAGATTTTTAGAACGCTTAAAGTATATGTAGATGTCGTAGCAAGAAAAATTTTAAAGAAAAATGATGAACTTTGTGTCGTACAATGTCAAATAAGAGGGCTGATCGGAAAGTAAAATAAAATAAAGCCTGAGTTTAGAGCTGCTTTTATTCACGTGACCTGTAACTTGGGCATATTGATAGAGCGATTGCATCACTATTTCGCGACATAGTCGCCGTGGAGATTCTGACGTATGTCTCATCAGTGCAACAGTTTGTCGATACCAGCAGCGTAAAAGGCAGGGTCCTGTGTCCATAACTATATCCTCTTCAACGTACTCATCAGAGGCAAAGCGGCGTCCACACAGTTGTTTTTTCAATGGACCAACCGGATGGAAATTACATGGCTCCAGGTCGGGACTGTACGGCGGGTGTTCGAGGACCTCCAAGCGAAACCTCTGCAACAGCTCCTGTGTGCGATGAGCAGTGTGGGGACGTGCGCAGGCCATGTTTGCCCCACTCAACCACATTCTTCAGAGCCATGACATTGTCTCCGTACTCTTCAATGTCAATTGTCAATGGATTTCGGCCAGGTAAACATTTTTCGCCCTTACAACTCTTAGAAAATTCAGAGCGTTTGGGGAGTAAGATGTGAGCACACCGTGAGCTTTTCGAATTTACTTTCTTATTACTCACGAAATGCTCCCTCATCGTTCATATTGAAGTTTACTCCTTGAAGTTCTTCGTCAGGCCACTAGATGGAGGTAAGGGTCTCGCTTTTCGCACAGTACACAAAAGATCCCTTCCCTCTTTCCCTGGAATCGCCCCTCACAGGATTGTTTAGTACCTTGCCATATGTCTCGCCTAGTCTCATTATATGAATCAATAAACACGGACACTTCATCATTTGTTATCCACATATTCAAGATATATTCATAGAGTCTAGGCCATGAATAAGCTCATATTCCCATTGAGAACTCTTGGAACAAGTAAGTTATCATCCGCACAGGAGATTAAGAATATACAGTGTCCGCGAACATCATTCAATCATATCTCAAATAAATGAGGTAATAATGGACTGATATCCCGGACACTCCACGGAACCTGTAAGAGGTGGTTCACCCTTTGACATATACTGTAATCAGTCCAGTCAGGGGTAGATGAACGCTTGTACGAGAGCGAAAACGGCACACAATATATATATAAATTTTCGTATTTGCATGACAACCCTATCACTTTCTGATGGGAGCGTTTTTACTCACGGAGGAGGAGAGAAATTGTACTCCTTCGTGATGGAGTAGATTCCCTCCTTTCCCAGAGTGAAAGGGGGGTGAAACTGGAGTTAGCTGTTTTACTCCCTAAAAAACGAGGAAGTGCAATCGATAACAACTCCTTTATGAGAGCAAAATCCATGTTTTGTTTAGAGTGCGAAACGAATGAGGGAGAGTTTCACTCCAGTTTCGCGGTCTTTTCTAAGAGTGTAGAACGGCCGTACGATAACACGACTGCTTTCCAGCAGACGACAATCCATGCATGCACGCTTTTGTGATGTCAACAAAGATGTGACAACCTCATTTTTTGTGGAGCGCACGCGCGCATGCTCTGTGATGTGCCGAATCAACCCCTGTTTTACAAACGCAATGGCGACAAACACACAAACAACTTCGGAACCAAGGGGTCATGTTCCTACCAGGTATTTCCATTTCCCCACTTGTTTTCGAAAAAAAATAGTGAAAGACCGATCGCAATATCTGCCATTTTCCCATAGTACTGTACATAAGGGAATGACAGATGAACACTTTTTGGGGAGATTGCTCTTTCTTCTTCCCTAGAATTGAGCTATTTCGAGGAGCAGCTGCGTGGTAATATCCCAAAGTAAGGGGTTTGTCGACGGAGTCCAAGTATTCCTACCAGTATAAACGGCTCATCTCGTTGCATGGGTACATTAGGATATTCTTGCGAAATGGGAGACTAGCATAGAACCATGCATATTATTATTACGTATTGCAGCTATAATAGGTGACGATAATATTTCTATCCACGCAAAAATCGACCCATTCTGGCCTCCCCAGGATGGGTGGATTTTTCCAAACCAGACCCAATCGGCCAGATTTGAATCATGGCCGAATCGACCAGGAACTCGATGGCCGACTAAACATTACAGACCCGACCCTTGGATCGTGTCGGGTCGATCGGACCGACCCTCAGCCCGTTTACGTCTCTAAGCTTCAGAACTCGAGATTTCTGTTTTTTTTTTCATCCGCACCCGACTGGAAAAAGTGATCTTTGTGGCCCTTAGGAACGCTCTGAGACAGAAACCACCGAAGGGAAATTGGAGGTCTCTCATATCTAATTCTTCCAAATTCGCAAGCTGAGTCTCATGTCAATTCTATCGAGAAATTGTTGAACTAAGTTACGTTGGCGGAGTCCACTACGGTGGAGTTGGTGGAGTGAAGTTGCGAAGAAATGTGCATTATGACGTGTCTTCGCAACTTCAGGAGGCATTCATTTTCCTCATTCACGTAACTCTCACATCGAAGAAACAGAAGTCTCGGTTGCAGCCTTTCCGCTTCCCTTCATGTCCCTGACACGGCTAGGAACCAGATTAATATATGTCGGGAGCGGAAGGGAGCAGGACGGAAAGTGAATGGGTGCGAAAAGATTAGAAGCAACCGGGAGAGCAAAGAAAGTAATATATAAAAATCTAGCGGCCAGAAAAAGAAACCGGATTTTCAATCTATGTACAGATCTGCCATTCCACTTGTCTCCAGAGTGTACACTCTTGAAAAAAGAGTGAGCGATTTCTGGAAAAGGGAAGCTAAACTGGAGTTGCGATTTTACTCCTAAAATGTCATGTCGCTCAACACTCTCTTTCTTGTGAATAACCGATTACTTTTTATATAGTTTGAAAAGTACTTTCCCTCCTTCCTTTCAAGCTTTTAAAAACGTTATGGATTTTGCTCATGTAAGAGGTTATTATCGATTGTACTTCCTTGCTTTTAGGAGTAAAATCACTAACCATAGTTTCGCTCCCTTTTTCGCCTTACGAAACATTTTCGCCGGAGTGAAATTTGGGATGGTGAAACTAAGGTAAAAAAAAGTAGTAAATACTCCCTCGCCGCGTCCTAGCCACCCAACTATGGAAATGAAAGCAGCCATCGGCAGGGCATAGGTATGTTTCTTTCAGCATCAAGCAAGCCCTCTACGATTGAATTGCAAAGAAAACTGGAATTGAAACTGCATACATTTTTCTTTTACTGACGTTCCCTGCTCCCTTTCATTCTATATTTCATTGTTTATGCTCCATATCTCGCTATGGTCGCGCCATCGGCTCTCCATTACCTTAGATATTAATTAATTCTTTAATTTTTTGAAATGGGAAACACGTATTTAAAGTACGTCCCCATTGAAATACGTGACATATGGGGTCGAAAGACCTGATTTTTATCAAATTATTTACTTCTATGATTCTGTACGTGCCTAACTTTAAATTTTTTCTTGCGTCACTTTTGGTAAGGGTGGAGAATACATTTTGAAAACTTCCCTCTAATAATCTACACTAAGGAGACATATTTCAAAAGTAAGATACTTCCTGTACTCAGCCATTAAACAGGTACTTCTGAGGGACGTTTAAATATTCTGTCTCTGATTCGTTTGATCCAAAAAAAATTCAGGAAAATGGGACGTAAAAAAAGAGCCCTGATGGGGTTTAGCGAAAAAATGTTTTTCTTCTGAAATGGAGACTCTGGGAACTCCATGCCACCCAGTTTCAGCTTCATACGTTTCATACGTTTCCCCTTTTTGAATTAGCGTCAGTCACAATCGTCTATATTAGAAAAGTATTATTTTTTCTTTATGCAGCTATTCATCAGATACTCATTTGCCAAGTTTTTTTTTTTACTTTCATGCGCCCTCTGTTTTGCTGCATCAGAAAATTCGTGAAAATACGCCTTTTCACAATTTATTTTCTTCTAAACTTCGCATCTCGGAAAAATTCCCACAGGGGATTTATCGAGACTTAACATTTTTATTTAACTCCTCGTTTCATGTGTCACATTCATGCAAAGTTTCAGCTTTCCATGTTCATCAGTTTAACTGATGTAAAAAAATTTCTCGACAACATCTCCCTTTGAAATTTGTGCCCCAAGGGCATTTACTTCCAAAGTCTGAAGTTTACTGCAGCAAGCCGACGTTTTCAGCTTTCCATGTTCATCAGTTTAACTGATGTAAAAAAATTTCTCGACAACATCTCCCTTTGAAATTTGTGCCCCAAGGGCATTTACTTCCAAAGTCTGAAGTTTACTGCAGCATCCCTATAGGTAGTTACGTACAAAGTTTCATCTTTCCACATCAGCTCAATACGCCAGGACCAAAAAAATATTGAAAACGTCGGCTCACAAAAATATGCTCCCAGGGCATGTATCTAAAATTTTGCGTTTTTCCTGAACTCATCGTCTCGGTAGGCACGTCTATGGCAATTTTCAGCATTCCATTTCTCTCCGTTTTACTCAAGCAAATATAATGGAATGAGTAACGGGACATGGAAGCCAAAAAAAGCCTAATGAAAGCCAAGGAATCGGATGGAATTGAACCCGCACTTTCTGTCTGACAGTTAGATGTGCTACTACTACATCGCTAAACCCAGCACATTCAGTCGTTTCCCTGAATGCCATTCTCATCTGT
Organism: Darwinula stevensoni; assembly: GCA_905338385.1. Lineage (NCBI taxonomy): Eukaryota > Metazoa > Arthropoda > Ostracoda > Podocopida > Darwinulidae > Darwinula > Darwinula stevensoni. The sequence continues at coordinate 16,630 of CAJPEV010005149.1, forward strand.
CAAAATATATTTAGGAAAAAAAAATTATTTTCTCCAAATTTCATTTTCCCCAAAAAATTTGTACCCCCAGGACATGTACCTCCAAAGTCGGATTTTTTCTGAAC
>CAJPEV010005150.1:0-16725 GCA_905338385.1 Darwinula stevensoni
ACTCGATCTCAGAGATCGGGTCATAGCACGTAACTTGGGTCAGGTTCCTGCGTCATCACCCGATGCATTCAGTGTTTCGTGCCGTGACTCGCGTTATAGCTCGGGTCGCAACTGAATGCGCCCAGTGTGTCCAGGACTCCAATGAACAAGCTGCTTTTCCCAAATGCGTTTCCACCTTTTCCATATCGTAAGAGGAATGACGTCTCCCCCTTCGAGTGAAATTTTATGTTTAAATGATATAATCAGTTCGGTTCCAGGAAGATTCCTGTCATATAAGTGTCGTATCAGTTGACGAAAGTAGGAAGTTTTTAACATAGCTCATGATGGGAATGTGCCGACATAGACACACGGGATGGGAGGGGTATCCGTCCTCCGTGTTTCTGCCGCAATCCTCAGATGTCGCTCACGATTGCCCCTTTGCCCGTCATCCATGGGCGGGAGACACGAATCAGTTTCTCTCGTTAGAATTCTGCGGGGGCGCAGTTATTCTGTATTTTTCGAGCCGAATCATTTTTTCAGTCGTTGGGTACCTCCAATATTATATATTTACTCCAAAAGTGAAAAGTCAGAGTCCTCTCCAAATTCAGAGTTTAAAACATGCAGGCTTTCTGAAACTCACCTGGGGAGGGTCCGGAAGTTGAAGGACGGTAAAACTAGAGCATACGGGAAGGAAATGCCTGAATAAATTTCTAGTTTGAGAATGCGCTTATGACGAAGGAAGAAGTTTCGGCGGTTGGTCGAAAAACTCCTTGAGTTTCACGATGTGTTGTGCAGCGCTCAATCTTGAATATTATTTACTCAGGAAAGTTTTCTTTGAGCTATGTTTACCTTTGTATTTAGTAGGGTCTGCTTCTACTTTCATATACTGGCCACTTCCCCCCCCCCCCTCAATGTGGCATCGCTAGCTGAAAAGGACATGAACTCAACGAAAAGTCTAGTAGAATTATTAGGCCAGTTATGCTAGTTCCTTATGCTAGTTCTAGTCTGTACATATTAATGTTGGCCGCATAAAGCCTAACGTTTCTGCCCCTAGTTTCCTGGCATTTTTGTTTCAACTGGCTTTAAAGGATTCCTAGGGATGTGCCTGCATTGCATGGACCTTCATTTCGACTTGGGTTAACTCCAATGCTAGTTTTGTATTGTATTTGTACCACTACTCCCAGAGGAGTGCCTCCATCAATTGCAGGTAGTGACATCTTCAATATGGGTGGTCTTCTTTCTCATGAAGGATTGTCTAGAAGTTGCGTTTCCTCAATTCTCTAATATGGTTGGGGTTAGAACCAGTGGCAAAGTGAGGGGGGGCCAGGGGGGGCTTCAGCCCCCCCAAGTTTGGTTCAAGCCTCCCCCCCCAACTCTGGTCGGAATGCGTCCGTCCCACTCCGACGAGGAGAAGTTAGCCCACCATTAGCCCCCCCCCCAACGTTCAGCTTAGCCCCCCCCCCCATTGACGAAAACCTGGCTACGCCACTGGTTAAAACTCAATCCAAAGCAGTGGCGGATACAGGGGGGGGGGGGGGGCGACCGCCCCCCCTATGCTACCTATTTTAAAACGACAAGGCCAAGCAGAGCTGATTTCCTTTCTATCAGATTTAAAAATCTTTACCTTCTCAATACAGACTAGGGGGTGACAACTAATCTCAATAGAGATTAGGAGGGGTGAGGAAAACGCATTGCCATGATAACATCTCATCTCACCTTTTCTGATCTCGACTTTAATCCTTATTGTCCGAGAACAAGGCATAAAAAGACATTGCCCCTTTTTCCTTCATCCCCATGGAATCACTGCTTCAGTAACAGTCAGAACCACGACTGCATCATTGTGCCTGTGCCTGGCGTCAGCAATACCTCATCAGGTGGGTCATATTCTTTTTACATTCAACTAGACTAGCCATGCAATGCTGCAGCTTCTTTTTGCTATTTCGATGCACTCGCAGATTCTTTTGCGCGAGTTCGAACTCAGTCCCGCAGAGTACTGCTACTCAAAACCTCCGAATGAGAAAATAAGCTCTCTGTTGCGTAAATACCTTTGATCCTCGAGTGCAATTAGTACCTATGTATATTTATCAGCTTTTAGAGGATAATTTTTTTTAAGAGTTGTCCCCCTTCATAATTGAGAGAAATTACCCCTTATCCGATAGGACGAAGTGATATGAAGAGGAAACAAGGAACCCTTCTGAGTTTTGGATTTGAGCGTCAAAATTCCAACTCTCGAATCGAGGATCTCAAGTCAACGCCTGACTCTTCAATTATTCTGACTGAGCCAGATTATCCACCAAAGCGTATCAAAATCTCTGAAGCAGACATAGAAATTGTAAGTCTGGATATCGGCAGCTATGAAGGTCAGCTACAATGTATTTCAGACAAACTCAGGTATGAACTGTTGACCAATCATTGGCAACCGCCAAGGGGATACGAATTTCCTTTTTCGGTGAAGGGAAAAGGCGACAAGTCTGAGAGGCGGTTTGCAAGCCAAAAACACTTGGAGCAATTTCAATGGCTAGCATTATCAGATGTGAAGAAAGGGTTTTATTGTAAAGTATGTGCCCTGATGAACAGCTGCGCCAAAGGTGGACAGCACAGCCAGATTTCATTGAACACCTTAGTGAAGGAACCTCTTACGTGTTTTAAGAAGTTGACTGGTAAAGATGGCGCTCTTACATCACACGAATGCACTTCTTATCACCGGAGCGCGAGTTGTGCTGCTGCCAATTTCATCAGAGCCTACGAAAATCCTGATCTTAACATAAGAAGACAACTGGATGAACAAAAGCGAATCATTGCTCTTGAGAACAGGAAAAGACTTTCTCCTATTGTGGAGACCATCATTCTCTGTGGCAGGCAAAACATCCCTCTGAGAGGTCACCGAGATGATGGAATGATTGAAATAGATGAAAATCCTGCATCAAATGATGGAAACTTCAGGTCTCTTTTGCGATTCAGGGCAAGTGGAGATGCGCTTTTATCCGAACAATTGAAAAATGCAAAATCGAATGCAACATACATCAGCAAGACAACTCAAAATGAGTTGATCAGCATAATTGGGAGACATATCCAAGAAAGAACAGTTGCAGATATCCACGGATCCGGTGCATTTGCCGTCATCTTCGATGAGACAACTGACCTGAGTAAGACTGAGCAAATGTCCCTCGTTGCTCGGTACATAAAGGATGGAAAAATTCATGAAGACTTCCTCGCATTCGTAGACTGCTATCGGTCTGGGATTCTGCAGCCGTATACAGAACCCTCGCTGACTGGTGAAGTCCTAGGACGAATCGTCATAGAAGAACTTCAAAATCTGAAGTTGAATTTATGTAATTTGGTGGCAGTCGGTACGGATGGTGCATCCGTTATGACATCTATCACTTGTGGAGCTGTGAAAACCATACAAAAAACGGCACCACTTGCAGTGCATTCTGTCTGCTCCAGTCACAGTTTGAATTTGACATTATCTCGAGGATGTGGAGTTCCTTTAATAAGAAATGTTATGGGAACAATAACATCTGTGTGCAACTTCTTCAATTCCTCAGCCAAAAGATCGAAGATTTTGGAAGACAACCTGCGAAATTCCAGCTGTCATTTGCACTTGATAAATCTTTGCAATACTCGGTGGGTGGAAAGGCATGACTGTATTCTCCTCTTCATTGAAGTACTCCCTGACGTAATTCAGGCTCTATCAGACGTCACCATGTGGAGAGATTCTTCTTCAGCGAATTCGGCATTCTCCCTGATCAACTCACTGCAAACATTCGACTTCATAATTGCCCTCTACACTCTGGCTGACGTCTTGACCATCACCCTGCCCATTGCCAGGAGCATTCAAGCGGAGGACATGGACTTAGTCTCTGCATTTGAGCAACTCGACGCATTGAGAGCAACATTGGGAACGTGGCGTCAAGAGGCGGAGACTGCTTTCTCGAAGATCTTTTTAGAAGCTGCAGGTGAGGATCTGAGCCAGTGACATACCATTCGATCTACAGTATTCGCAGGATTTCTCATTTTATATTGGACGTTTTCCTTCAGAAAAGGCTGAACTTCTTGGGATTGTTGTGAAGTTACCTCGGACTTCTCAACAAACCAAGCGTTTCGATGCTCCATCGGCATGCCCAGAGGAATATTACCGACGTGCCTTGTTCATCCCGTTTCTCGATGATATCCTGATGGACTTATCAAGTCGATTCGGTATAGAAAAGAGGAAATTTGCCAAGTTGTCTCTCTTGGTTCCTATCCACTTGATTCAAAGAGGTTTGGCAGTTTTCAACAGCGATCTGTTCGAAAAATGTTCTACTATATTTATCTCTTCTCAATTAATTGTGCTTTCGAACAGAGATACCCACGTCTGAATGGGAAGAGTTGGGAGGTTTCTACTGGAAACTGTTGACTCCAATCGGACGTGAAGCCGCTGTGAGGATGCTGTACTCAGAAGTTCGCTCTTGGCGAGAGAAGTGGTTACATGCATCAGAACCACCCAAGACAGCCTTGGAAGCTTTGGCCGCCTGCAGCAAAACTTGTTTCCCGTCTGTGTTTTCTCTCCTATCAGTGCTTTGCACTGCCCCTGTGACTGTCGCCTCAGCAGAGCGCAGTTTCAGCTGTTTGAAGCAGCTGAAATCATGGTTGAGGACAAGAATGAGGGAGGAACGTCTGACAGGACTCGCTCTTTTGCATCTTCATCGCGATGTGGATGTTTCCATCGATTCTGTGATAACAGAATTCGCCCGATCACGAAAGCGGCGACTAGATTTTGAGTTATAGTGGTTAAAAACGACTGGAAACGAGTGGAACTTTTATACCTCGAGATCAATCTGTATTCTGGTTTTGTTTTCAATAACAAAGATGCATTTAACCCCGTTTTCAAGCTATTTCTATTCATTTTCGTTGTATTTAAAAATAGAGTTCGTGATCTGAAGGTTTTACTGTGGATAAAAATGGAAAACCCTGCAGTCAGGGACCTGGTGGAAACGAAGGGGGGGGGGGGGGTCGGTCGTATCGAGAGGTATCGTATCGATACAGAAATATCATGAGATATTTCTGTATCCGCCACTGATCCAAAGACAGTATGTACAAATATTTTAAAGCTTGAGGTACAGACTGTTTCCTCCAGCATTGAAGAAGTGCTTGTCTTCTGTTTCATGGTCTCTTTATCTCTTGCTTCCTCTCAGCTTTAAAATGACAGTGCTTTTCGCTCAAACATTTGTCAGTCAAGTCAAACATTTTTTCACATGACATGGACATGCATTAGGAATGTCCCCTGCACAAGTGTCAGAGTCAAGTGAAAAATTGGCTGATTCAAGTGAAGACACTATTACCATTTCTCTTTCTTCCATCTGAGCAAGGGAAAGATGTGTTTCATGCTTTGGATAGAAAATATTGAATGGGTGAATTTAAAGTTCTCAGGAACCAACTGTTCAATTTGGAATTGGCAGATGCAGTACTGTAACCAGGCATACCAGAATTTTGTTTAATCCATCAGTCTTGCTCAAACCATAGGTAATGTCTATATTTTTGTTGAGTTTGCTGTTCCAAAGTATGGAAAGTTGCATGAAAAAATTGGTGTAGACCACCCATTAACATGTTGGCTGCCAAGTGCATCACTGGTGATAGATTTTGTATGTTAAAAATTCTGTCTGGCATCCAACCTGTTCTGTTTCAACTTCAACTTCCAACCTAGCAGCATTTTTCAGCTCACCCTGCCTAGTGATGGTCAAAAATACAGTTCCTGCACATAAAGGCCAATCCCATGGCATGTTTAGGGTATAACATCGGGCAGTGTGAACTTGCACTTGGGGGTAATAGTAGATGGTTCTTTGTTTTCACTTGCCAGACAATCTGACTTCACCAGTCAGGCTTTTTTCTTTTCACTCATCAAACTGTCAAGCATACATGCCACTGTTGAGTAAACTTGGAATTTTCCAGGCTAGAGCAAATAAAAGCCTGCACATGCAGCAAATGGCACAAGTGACAGGGCTGCTGGATGACCTCCTATGAGAGTGTCTTCCTTTTGTCACACTCTTTTAATCTCCTCCTCCCTCTGGGAAGGCTATGTGTACTGAATTCTCATTTGATGAGAAGCTGAAAAGTTTCTGAATTATCACTCCTGGAACTGAATATTGGACTATTATTCCAATTCCAGCTTTTCAGCATAATCACTCTTAACCTATGCATACAAATCAAGAATTCCAAATACAATTTTTTAAGGAATATTTTTCACCCACTGGCATATACAAGGGCAGTCCTTAACCCTGCAATGAATTGTTGTGCCTCAATTTTACCTTTTACAAACCTAAGACAGCCTTGACCATGGGATATTGATTATTTCTTCATGTACGTCAAAGGCAGTTGTTTGAAAATTAATTTTTTAGAGTCAAGACACTCACAGGGGTGAGGAACCTAGGTGCCTTATCATCATTATGTGTCTGACACCTCCACACAGCATAAGCCCTGAGATCTTTGTCAATGTGATCTTATTAGCTTTAATCTGCATGGAGAATATTACTCTTTTATTTTCTTAAATTCTCTGTACTGATGAAATGCTCCCCAGCAATATTGAGTTTGTGTATGAATAGGGTCTGGAGGGAGAGTGGCTGAAAGTGGAGGGACATTGTCTTCATATATCATTCGAAACATGGGGCTGCACATGAAGTTTGAACTCATGAACAATGAGTTTGGGCATGGTTAAAGCGGAATGCGAGAGATCTGAGAAGGAAGGGCATTGTACAAAAATGGAATGGGTCAGAGTCATTCACGTACGCATTCATTCCTTCACTTTCCCCCATTCCCAGTCTCCTGCCTTCCTGTGCTGACTGGTTTGCGCAGGCGCACTTTGTGCTCACGTCCATCCCACCTCCGGCTCTCCTCTCGAGCACCGATCCCGGTTGTAGTTGCATCAACTCCTTAATCCTTTAAGGGCACGAGACGTAGTTCCTATTCCTACTCCTCTTCGCACCGATCGTCCTTTGTTCGTAGTACCTACGTCCGACGTATTCTCGGCTGGCCCAGTGAATGGCGGGGGAAGTTTTGGCCTTTACTGAAGAAGTTAATTTATTGGCCGACGTAAATGTCTCCAGAGCTAATAAATGACAGGAATTTTGAATGTTGGGTCATTCGTGTCCGAGGATTTTTTATTTCTTCCCTTCCATGCCAAAGGTAGCATAAGGCCTACAAAGGTCTGGTCCTGTATTGCGGTTTCACTTCTGACAGCCACTGGGAGCTGTCTGTATCGGTATCGGTATAGGCTAATCCTGGATCGGTGCATCCCTAAACACAACCAAAACCCATCTTTGCTAAACCAGATGCACATGAGGATGAACAGCCAAAGACAAAGAAGAGCAGGTTTTGACTGGAGGATGAATGTATCATTATATTCTTATTGTTGTTGATCTTGTACTTAATATTGTTACGGTTCCGTACGTGCTCCTCTACTGGTGGTGGGAATCACAACACTGTAGGTCAGGGCTGATACAAATCAGGGTTTATTAAAAAAAAAAACAAGGCACAGCGGCCAAGATAGCACCAAGGGGATAAAAGGGATAAGACCACGTCGTTGAGCGGTTAAGCTAGTACACAAACAATAGTCCTCGGCCAATCAATCAAAGATCCTGGAAGATGACGATCGGGATATCTACACCATGAGACGAAAGGGATTAGGGAATCGGGAATATCTTAATCCCGAGGGGCAAGTCAGGACGTCGGTGAATGTCTACTCCCGCAGGGTAAGGGGGTAGAGGCTTATCGCCCATGGATGATAAGCGGAGAGAATAGATAGATGGGCTGTAATCAGCTCTCTTCCCCCTCTCTAGCAAAAAAAAGGGGGGAACCTCACTCCTCAGGCGCGTGCGATCTTGCGGTACAGGCCATCCTTTCTTGGCGCTGGACGCCGAATTGCTGGATTAATATATAAGCATCTGCCTCTAGTCTGTGAGTGCCAGACGGAAATGAAAAGAGAGGTGGCTGAGAACAAAAGACATATATAGGGTTACTAAGAGAGATCTCTCGATTGGGGTCAAGGGTCAGAGGTCAGGCGTGACACCTGGGGGGTCATGCATATACTGCGGTCTCCCTGGGCGACTCATAGAGAGCTCTTCCCTCGCATACCGGCAGTCCTGCCAGGCCACTCACCGGGTGTCGTGCCGGCTGGGCCGTTACAATATTTAATGGATTTCTGTAATATTTAATAATATTGTAACATTTAATAATATTGTAACATTCTGATTCTGATTTCTATTCTGATGTACCATAAATGTATCTACTCAATTTGTTGACTCTGGGGTGGTGTCAGGTCCAGACACAAGGATGGGATAATTTGTTTTGATGATGTTGGTGACACTGTGAAAAGGAGGGTAAAAGGTTGTCTCAAAGGGGATGTGGTACAAATTTGGAGGTTGACTAGGAGAGATGAGAGTTGAAATTTGTGTGGAAGAGGGTGACACATTTGTACAGGAACAACTGACCCTATAGTTTTTTTTTTTAATTGGGAACAAGTGATGGAGTGATGGGCTTTGGAGTTTGAAGGTTTTTTTGGCATTTTCAGTCATTTTGTTCTTCACATTCCACGAGTATAGGCCAGATTTTCCTGGAGTCTCTTTCCAACAGTTGAAGGATTCTTTTTGGTGTGGAGCCCTCCTCATGTCCATGGATGAGCAGAGGGGAAGAGTCCCCGAGTTACTACGCCGAGTAGTAATAGCGGACCTCCTCTCGCCCCTTCACGCCCTCACCTCTGCCCTACAGCCAGTCCGTCTTGAACCTCCGGCCGGACAGCAAGGGCGAGACCGTCTCGAACCTTCGGCCGGACAACACGTGGCGTGTCGAGTCACGCAGCCTGACCCTCACAGCCGGTCAACTCAGTGAACCGCAGTGTGAGCCCCGAACTACGGGCTGGTCGGTATAGCGAACTGCTGTGGACTCATCACGAACCGATGACCTAGACCACGGTCGGCGACCAGGAACCAACACATTCGATCGTCCACGTATCAGGACGAAGTGCGTGCGAGCCCCAGCTACAACCGTGAGACTGTATCTCCCCGTATTTCTCCTTCCGGTCTTTCTCCCCTATTGAGTATCCTAATAAATTCTGCATAGTTGTTAACCTGATCTAAGGACGTACCTTTCTTCATACTTGGAGTCTAGAGAGATCTGAGACTTCGCTTCTCCCTCGCTAATTTACCATCTATAAGAACACGCAACCTTCTTGATTACCATCGACCACCTTGGGTCTGATCCCCATATGTAGCGAGGCATTCGTGCCCCATATCTTGTGACCCCCTGGGGGTTCGCTACATTGGAAAACCCCCATTTTTTATTTTTTACCTGCAACAGCAGCTCTCTCCTGTTTACTGAGGGGTACATGGGACAGAATCCAGAATCAGGACTACAACTTGCCTTGGGCTTAGAGACATCAGATTTTCTTGCCTTTTGTTGTACAGGGTGTGGCACAAAAAGTCCCTCATTTTGAAAGCAATTAAACAAATTTCGCTATCGATATAGAAACGTTTTGTTATTACAATATTTTGTTAGCAATATTATAGGAGACATACTGATACATGGGCAAGCTCTCAAAGTTTTACTGATTATATATGNCATTTTGCATGCATATAATGTATACTAAATTTATGTTGTTATGGGATATGCCTCGTATTTTGAGCAAACGTTTACTGCATTCAGATTACCATGTTCCAGGCATATAAATATCGCATTTAATAGTCTTCCACGAAAACATCCACTTCCCTTCCAGCCCTGGCGGTTGACGGATCCATAGTATACAATGGAGGAGAGCGGCTGCTCGGGGCCGCGTAGACAGGTTTGCCGGGCGTACGCGTGAAATCTGGCGTATCTGGCGTCCTACACTTGATTCTGTCTCATCTCCACGCGGCGCGGGAGCGCGGACCATGGAGAACAAGTCTAGTTGTCCAGGCCTTTTCATATAGGCCTATGTCGAACCAGTGACAGCTATTATTTATTTCAAGCTCGGATGGTTAGGATGCGGTGAATAATACAATAAATATAATAAATCCAGTGGTACAGGGGCCAGTGGAATGCAACAACTGTACCTGGGCTGGTACTCTCAAGTTCTGTAGTTCCTACTGTTACGGTTCCGTGGGTGCTCCTCTACTGGTGGTGGGAATCACAACACTGTAGGTCAGGGTTGATACAAATCAAGGTTTATTTTAAAAAAACAAGGCACAGCGGCCAAGATCGCACCAAGGGGATGAAATGGATAAGACCACGTCGTTGAGCGGTTAAGCTAGTACACAAACAATAGTCCTCGGCCAATCAATCAAAGATCCTGGAAGATGACGATCGGGATATCTACACCATGAGACGAAAGGGATTAGGGAATCGGGAATGTCTACTCCCGAGGGTTAAGAAGGTTCAGGATGTCGGGAATGTCTACTCCCGCAGGGTAAGGGGGTAGAGGCTTATCGCCCATGGATGATAAGCGGAGAGAATAGATAGATGGGCTGTAATCAGCTCTCTTCCCCTCTCTAGCAAAAAAAGGGGGGAACCTCACTCTTCAGGCGCGTGCGATCTTGCGGCACAGGCCACCCTTTCTTGGCGCTTGGACGCCGAATTACTGGATTAAAATATGAGCATAACTCTGCCTCTAGTCTGTGAGTGCCAGACGGAAATGAAAAGAGAGGTGGCTGAGAACAAAAGACATATAGAGGGTTACTAAGAGAGATCTCTCGATTGAGGTCAAGGGTCAGAGGGCAGGCGTGACACCTAGGGGGTCATGCAAATACTTGCGGTCTCCCTGGGCTACTCATAGAGAGCTCTTCCCTCGCATAACGGCAGTCCTGCCAGGCCACTCACCGGGTGTCGTGCCGGCTGGGCAGTTACACTACTATATCTGGCATTTTCTCACATTTCTCACATTTTTACCAAGCTCCACAAATTTTAGTTTATTTCCCCCATTTCAATTCTTTTCAGTTGTTTTTGCTCCTTTTTTTATCAGGAAGAACCGAAACCGACGCCGCAATCTCCTCCCTCCGCCCGAGCGACAGCGACACAATGATGCTCGCAGGCACGACGGGCCTCCTCGTCCAGGACTTCCTCGTCAAGACCCTGCTCTTCCTCCGGGATCTCGCGTATCTGCACAGCGAGGAGGCGCGAGGCAAGTTCGCGGAGTTCGCGAGGCGAATTTCCGCGCTTTAGCAATCCTTATTTGTTCTTGGAGTAACGCTGGAAAACTTTGATGGCTATAGACGGCCGATGTCACTGTCACTCAATCTCACCTGCTTCGTAGTTTTCAACAGCTTTCAACCGATTTAAACTATTTTTTTAATCGCTTTAAACGTTGCTTTCCAAGAAGACGCAAGAAGACACAACAAAATAAAGATTGCTCCCGGATGCGAGAACCAAATATGCCCGACAACGTTGACGCAAGTCGGTAATATGCTGACAATGTTGAGAGGATGCTGACGATCCAACGCATTGTCAACATTGATGCAAAATATATGCATTGCAAGAACATCGTCCGGTCAACATAACATGACCATTTGTCGGGCGAGACATCTGGTGAGACATTGAAACAACGATAGTTTCCTCGTCCCGACGTGAGATGGTGCCACGACGATGCCGTCACGACGTTGCATCAACATCGAGATACAGATGGCGACAGTGACCATGTATAAGAGTCGTCCCCAAAATCCTTTCCCTTATTTATGCGCTTCGGGAATATGCTTTTCGGCTTCGATGGGAATTTTTTTTTTCGAGCAACTTGTCGCCCTTTTTCGCAACTGTCGATTGCTAAGGCTTCCTTCTTTTCGCGCTTTCGCTCTCAAGCTGCGAATGTAGAGAGGCTGGTCGCAAACTGCGACGTGAGCCGAAACTGTTCATGCAGTCTCAGAGCGAGAAAAGGATTGTGTTTGTGCTATTAACAATTTTCACTTTCGACTATTTTCATTTCAGATTTCATTTCGACAGTGAGGAGTTGACTGAATATGCTATGTTTTGCATGATCATATCCATTATTTTTTGCAGGTGGGAACGAGTACCCTCTCAAGGGAAATAAATACGGTCTGGTAAGACATTTTTCCTGCAGATCGGATCAACTAAATATTGATCCGATCGCGAATTTCTACCATAAGCAGAACAAATCAGGTTGCAATTCCTGACAGGAGGTAGCAAATAGATTTTTCCACGACCTTGACCTCGGCAGCCAGAGGTTGTGAGACGGGAATACCTGGGAGAGGGAGAAAAGGCGCTGGAGGCGTTCCGGTCGCATCTGAACTCCACGGACTCGTGGACGCTGGAGGTGGAATACCCCGAGGACGAGATCACCGTCCGGTCGCAGTTCCAGCCGCATCTCGGCATCTACTTCATCTACACCGAGGTGGGTCGACGGCTCTCGGTGAGCGGTGCGATATCGAGGGGAATTTCATCATCGTGGAGATTCGTGCTTGATGCCGTTGAGTCCTCTACGATTCGGTGTGCGTGCATTTTGGACGCATTTGTTTGCTTCCGCTAAAATCATATGTAAACTCGAATTTTTCTACATAGCATTGCTGTCATTCACGAAATTTATCCAAAATGTAAATAGGCCGATTTCCTTGAACTTTTCTCCATTTTATGCAAATGATTCCTTTCCTTCACAACAACCTCTCTTTTCCCTCCATGCATCCCCTGCCAAATTGTATGACCCAAACGTCATGCATAGCAAAGTAACGAGCCTCAGACTCCTGAACAGCGACGGAAATTCAGTTCATGCTTCCCCCAATGTAGGCGGTGCTCAACTACGACTTTGAATGGGCATTTTGGAACACCTGGGCACCCGCCGGGCAGAATCACGAGTGGTACAAGGATTTCAGCCAGAACGAATTCGTTCAGGTGGGTTTCAAGTAGTCATTCCATCTCCCATTTTACTTATAATTATAAAAACCATGAGAATAAAATAAAATAAATAAAATGGCCATTAAATAAATGGCTATGAGAATATTACGTTGGCAAAAATGAGACTATGGAATTTCAGTATTTGCTTCTTAAGTTAATGGTATTTTGAAATTTAATTAAACTTTGCCTCTTCTTGGCTTTAAAATAACTAAGTTCTCTCTTAGGATACGTTTTATTGGCTACTCTAGGAATGCTCGGTTTTCTGTGACTCAAGTGTACTTCTGAGTGCATGAAATATTTGACTGTTCATCTATGGAGTACCTGATGGGTACTCCATAGGATGAGTACCTGATGAGGCAAGGATGAGTACTGATGAGTACTTTTGCAGGAAAAAATCCTGAAAGAAAATCTGCATCCAATAAAAAGAACCGTAGAATTAAGTTTTTTTTATTTGCGGGGTCAGAAAAATTTCCACATGGGAAACGAGGGTTAAAAAATATAATGTTAATAAAAGTTCATGAAAATTAGCTTGGAAAGTAATGATGAAATTGGAAAGCCAATCACTTCTGAATTTCTCGTTCTCTGAAGACCGAAGGAAACAATATTTGCACGAATATGAATGAATCAACGAAATGTAGGCACGCTCGCATTTCATTCTTTGTTAACTATTATTAAGTGGAATTAAGCTCCTCAAAATGATACCTGAGAAAACTCCCGTTTAAAGAAGGAATTTCAACTGAAAATAAATTCAAAGATGGCGAGAAAATGTGAGAATTCCAAGTACTTGGGCGGAACAGATCAATCTGAACGCAGTGAAATTTTCTTAAAAAAGCTCACAGATTTACCGTATAACTTATATGTATAGATTGAGGAGATAATTAACGACTTGGAATTTTTGCACCCAATTCTTCTGAATAGAATTTGCCTCCTTTTTCTGCAGTCGATATCCAAGGAATGTCGGATCATACGCGAGACGACGAAGCCGATGTTCGGCGGCTTGATCGCCGCGAGGGATTTCGTCTCCATCGTCTGCCATAGGAAGATCGGGGACACCATCTACTGGCCCTTCAGCAACGTCACCTGGCCCGGCCTCCCCCCGAGACACGGAATCGTCAGGTTCTCGTATCTCTTAATTATATCCACATTTAAAAAATCACAATGCATTCATTTTTTTTTTCTTCATCCAGGAGCGTGGAACATCTGGGGAGCGGGCACGCGTTTTCTAAACACAAGGAAAACAAGAAAAAATGCATATTCCGCTGGGTAAACGGAATGGATTTCCGAGTCCCGTTCGTGCCGATCGGAATCATTAAGGGCTTCGCCCTGACCAATCACAAGAAATTCGTCCTCGCCTTGAGAAATCACCTGGACGCAGCGGCCGCTTCGGCCTGTAATGCCATCGCGCCATCCGGTTGTTGAATCGTCTCGGAGGGCTCGTGTCCTTTAGGGTCGACCTTGATCATTGAAGGCTTTTTATGCTGATTTGAAGGGCATGAAATGGCATGAAGAGAAGCCCAACCGGAAGTTTAAAGTGCATTTAGCATTTTATTGTGAAAATATGCTTGAAGAAAATCGCTTGCATTTGTCAACCATAAGCTGAGACTGACATGCAAAAATTTGGGACTTCACCCAAGCTTAGGTTTTTGCTGGATGTAATTTAGATTTTGTTTCATTTTGAAGGAACTTTGAGGAAATACTGACCCATTTCAATCTCCATTCGTCAGGACAAGTTGGAATTACAGAAGTTAAACTGTCAAGAAATATAATAATTGATATTCCTCATTCTCGTGAATGAGGACGCCGAGTCAGTGCAAAAATCGTTGTGGTATAGCAAAATGTTGCGGTATAGGAAGAAAGGAACTGCGTTTTCCTCCAGGCCCTGCTTGGCAATTTACCACCATGTTAACAGCGCGATTTACCGTTCGGTTCATCACTTGTTTCAACAGGTAATGAAAACAGCATTTACGTCCGACTCGGTTTCAAATGGCTTCATATCGCATTGCATGGCATTCTCTCATTCCGTTATTATTCCAGCATTCGGGAAATCTCATTTTCCCAAATGGATAATTATACTTCGCTTGGTCCTCGACGAAATGCAGTGATTTGGTCGCCGTTTTGCACGAACAGCTTGTATTACTATTTGCGAAGCTGGTTTCGAGTACTCCAGATTGGGACCTTAAGATGGTTTAACATTTTTTAAGCACTTATGAGGATCACACTCAGTTTTCTTGCTCGGCTCTCTGCGAGAATATCCTCTTCTCATTTTTCTCTGTAATTATCGTGAAGAGCTGTTGACGGCACGGGGTCTAGCCAGCATTTTCTTCTTGTGTTCTCATATACCATGCCATGGTATATGAGAACATGAGAACATATAAACATGTGTTTAATTATTTTTTGAGCCTTGTAAGAATTAGTTTTGATGTATATATATTATTAATTTTTCTCTTCACGAGCCTTTTTCGGGAATACTTTCTTTGAATCAATGGCTTTAAGCATCGCATCCAACATGAACTCTCGTGACATATTGAATAAATATCCAATCTCCAGAAAGTTTTTTTTTTCCTCCCCATTTCCGTGTCCCTCTACTAAGTGCAATAATCATGGAGCCTCCCTAACTATTCTTATAATTAGTTTTATGGCTCTCGATCGACTAAGAAATTTAATCGATTCATCGTGAGCCATTTTGTCGATTATTCTGTCGATTGATGTAATTTAAACCGATCCCTTAGTTCCTCCTCGAATCACGTTCGCGGCTTCTCATTCTGATGGTGTCTTTCCCAGGCGAACCTCAAGAAATGAATCAAAGCGATGGACTCGCTAGCATAGCAGTTACCATCCATACGTATAATAGTTCAACCGAAATATGACGCTTTCCAATCAGAGAGAGAATTGTTATTAATTAGCGAGATAAATAATGAAACGTAGGAAAAGATGCGCACCGAAGCCCTTTACTTTTTGCCAATCCAGGATGCAAGGATGCAAGAACCTCATAACGAATACCATATAACAAGAATGATGAAGTTAAGACACATTCACTCGTGGGGTTGGCTATTCGAGCATTATTGTGGCAGGGCTTTGTAACTTGGAATTTCGGCATTACAAAACGGATTTTTTGGGTCGATACACGAAAATTGAACATTTCTGGCTTTTTATATATTTATTTGCAAAAAGAATCGGCATAACTGTACCAACAAATGCGAGTTGGCGCCACCACCCTACGGCAGCTAACGAGGTCCAGTATTCCACTTGTCATAAGGTCAGTGTAGTCAACCAAAGGCCTATTTAGACCACGATGTCTGGGCACATATTTGCAAGAGATGGGACTAATTCATAGCTTAAGAGCGACTTCGACAAGCAAAGTGATTAAGAACAGATAAACCATACAGTTGAAGGTTGGAACGCATTTATGAGGCGCTGCTCAGGTCAGTATGGCGCAATGATGGACTTCCCGCAAGAGTTACTAAGTAAAACTCTACCGTATATGCTGTCGTGTAGTCGAAAAGGGAAAAGAGGAATATCCTCTGAAAATGTTTCATGATCCTCGAGTATAATGAATGTTTTCCCGTTGAGAGACTCCAGTGAAAATATTGGAATCATCTCCAAGGAAAACATTGGATCTCCTGATCCGAACGAAGCGTTCCCATTCGTCCTCATGTGTTCCCAGGTGTCCAAGCCTTCAAACTCAAGTGTTTCCAAGCCTGTTCTCCAGATCATAACATATTCAAGAAGCATCTACTGGCACACGTGAACGAATTGGAGAGCACGTGTCATGTACTCGAACGGGTTTATCCATTTGCGACCCCTTTCACTCCTTTTTTATCCTCGTCATCGGGCATGAACCCAGCCCCCTCACCTTGGGCCGGAGGACTACTTTCTCCGGCCAGCTTTGCCCTTAAATAGGGG